>APFE031729271.1:0-83895 GCA_000404065.3 Pinus taeda | reverse complement strand
CTGAAAATGGTCGCTCCCGCTCCCGCTTCCGCTCCCGCTCCCCGCTTCCGCTCCCGCTCCCAAGTAACATAGGTTCTAGCCTTGAAATTTTGGGGAGAGGCTAGAATACATGAGATCTCCAAAACCCAAAATTGTTTTTGGAAATTTTGTTTAGAAATGACTTAATTAGATTATTAACCAATTTTTAAATATTTCCTAAGTCTAAACTTAGGGAATATGGTTAATTAATCAGTATTAATTAAGTCAAGGCGTGAATCATCTAGAAATTCACACAGATCAATCCAGAGATGATCCTAGCCATTGATTAAGTTTTAATATTGGTTGTTGGTGCTCCAACAGAGGGTTATAAAAGGGGATCAATGTGGTGATGGAGAAGACACTTGTGAGGTTCGATTTTTGAGCAGATGGATTTCCAGAGAAGCAGTAGTTAGTTGCTAGAGAGAGAGAGCTAGAGATTGAAGCAGTGAGAGAGGGGCAGAGACAAGGAAGTCAGAGGAAGATTTCCAGATCTGGTGAGTGCATTCACAGAGAGGCAGAAGAGCCACAGAGAGGTTGACGCTGGGGCAGCGCGGTAGCCTGTAGAGGTAATTTCGATTATGTTGGGGAAGGCTGAGTTTCAGTGCCAGAAGTTGGACAGAGGTTCTAGGGGCTAGGAGGGACATTTTCCCAAACAACAACATACTAGACAACTTGAGGAGAGGCTGATCCAGATTGAGCGTAGAAGGGACTGTGCTAGGGTGACACAGAGCCAACGTAGAGATAGTTTGGACGACTCACTTGGAGTTGCAGTCAGAGCCTGTATTTCCCTGTGGGGTGAGGAAAATTCCTCACCCGATTTTTGCCAGTATTTTTGACGCAGGATTGCTAGTATTCGACATCCAGTTTGTACTTAGATTATTTCACTGTTGCTTAATAATAAAACCCTCAGTTGCTGCATCGATTTTCCCAAGTTGGGTTTTTCTAGGGACTTTTGTCCAAAAATAACTTTGTTATTTTTATGTGTGTGTGCTAGCATTTCTTCCAGTGTTTATTCTTCCGCAGTTTTATTTGTGTAGATTGCAGTGTGATTTATTCAGTATTTGCTGTAGCAAACAACAAATAAATTGTTAAATTAAATTAACAATTAGGAGAATAATTTCCAGTTGCTGCAATAGGATTCCGGTATTGGAATTTTCACACTTGTGTGGGAACTTCTCCTATTCTACAACCATAAATTTTGGGGGCATCTATGCAACATATTAAGGAGAGATAAGGCACATTCAACAACAAAGAATCTAGGTGGTACAATTTCTTGGCTCGAAGGGCATAGCATAAAATTAGGTAATTCTAGGAGGTCGGAGTTAGGCCAATCCCTTTCTGGGTTTTGCTGAGCTATATTTCAGGAGCATACCCCTAATTTTGCTAAATTTTTGGAGGTGTTTTGGGTCCTCAAATTCCAGTTCCCTGCAACAATAGTGCAGAAATCCTGGGTGCAACGTACAACTAGTTTTGAGCAAATTTCATGGGGGAATTTCCAGCCACTCTCACCTGGGTATTTGCTTGCTTTTACAGCAGGCCCAGGTGCACACTTTCCACCACCTGTTGTAGCCAATTTTCAGATCAATAATAATAAAAAGGCTTAAACTTTGTTGTTGCAATATGGTTTTTGACTTGTGCCTATTTGTGGAAATGTTTACATAAATTAATAATTGTTCAATGAGTTGTTACTTGTGCATGTTTTTGATATTTCACTTGATATTTCCATTAGGAATATTACACTCAGATCTCCAATTTCATTTAGTTGAGAAAGAGGGCAACAAGCATTAAATTATGAAAAACAGTGAACCAAAACCTTTGAAACTTTTTCAAAAACCCAAAGACTTCAGGAGTTAAGAGGGAAGAAGGTTCTAGCTCCCAGAGTTGCTCCAAATTGTTGGTTGTGGGGTCATGGAAACGTGGTTGAGAGTAGAGGATAGATTGGCAGGGGCTGAAAACTTTGGCCCATAGAAGGAGAGAATTTTGCTTTAACTAGAGGAAGTTGAAGTGTGGGATGTTGTTAAAGCAACTGTACAAGCACCCACTGATCTAGCTCAGTTGGTGGAGTTCAACAAGAAGAATGTGAAGGCAAAGAGGATCCTTCTAGATGCCATCAAGGACCATTTATTTCGACATGTTTCCGGGATGAGATATGCTTATCAGATGTGGGAGTCTTTGGTCTCTTTACACTAGGGTTCTAATGAGAACAAGAAGATGGTGTTGAGACAAAAGCTACACAACACCAAGATGACCAAGACTGACAATGAGACCTCTTTCCTCACTAGGATCTCACAGGTGAAGGATGAGTTAGCTGCAGTTGGAGAGGTTGTTTCAGAGGAACAGTTGGTTAGGATTGCCTTAGATGGCTTCACTAAGAAGTGGGGTGGTTTTATCCATGGCTTGGTGGCCAAAGAGCATTTTCCTAGTTAGAGGAGTATGTGGGGCGATTTTATCTGGCAACGAGAGTAGTGGGGTAGGTGAAGAGGAGAGTGTTGCTCTTGCGGCAAAGGGAAAGAAGAAGAAGGTCAAGAAAGGGTCTTCTAGTGGAGCAAAGCAGGAGAAGGGGAAGGAAAAGGCTAAGGAGGACACGAGCAAAATGAAATTCTTTGCTTGTGGGAAGATGGGTCACTATGTTGTTTAGTGTCCCAATAAGAAGGGTAAGAAGAAACATGGAGTTCCAGCTTCAGCTGATGTGGATGATTTTGCGGCTATATTTGATTTAGAGTGTGCTTTGGTGGTGAGTTTAGCCACTCATGTCACATCTTCCCGTGCATGGTTCATTAACAGTGGAGCATCCTGCCATATGACCAGAGTTAGAGAGCACTTCACGAGCCTTTTAGAGGATGATGTTGATTTGAAGGTTGTGCTTGGAGACAGCTCCAAAGTTAATGCGGCAGGAGTGGGGACAATTTCATTTTCGAGGGAGTCATTACCTTTTCTGGAAGATGACATATGTTCTTTATGTTCCGGGGTTGAAGAAGAGTTTGATATCAGTCTCTAGCTTGGAGGACAGAGGGTTTGAGGTACTGTTCCGAAAGGGACAAGTGTTGATATATATCCCAAAGGATCCAATATCGACTCTGCTCATGTGATTGGAACTAGTAGTGGGAGACTATACAAACTAATTTTTCACCCTCTTAGAGCTATGGTAGCACATACTAGTAGCAGTGAGTTATGTGAGCTATGGCACAGGAGGATGGCTCACTTGCAACATGGAGCATTCAGGATGTTGAGGGAGATGGTTACAGGTTTGCCTGACTTCAGCACAAAGTGTCATGATGTGTGTAGGCGGTGTGCTTCGGGAAAGTACACCAAGTCATCTTCCTTGAGCAGTGACAACAGAGCTACAGGTATCCTTGATTTGATTCATTCTGACGTATGTGGTACTATGTCCCATGTTTCATTGAGTGGATATGAGTACTATGTGACTTTCATTGATGACCACTCTAGGAAGACCTGGATTTACTTTCTGAAGACCAAGGATGAGGTCTTCTAGAGATTCCAAGAGTTTAAGGCTCTTGTGGAGAATCAGATAGGGAGGAAATTTAGGGTGTTGAAATCATACAATGGGGGTGAGTATACTTCCACCGAGATGAGGGAGTTTTGTGGGACTGTTGACATCAAGAGGGAGCTCATTGTGCCTTATAACCCCCAACAGGATGGGGTGGTAGAGAGGAAGAATAGGACCATTGTGGGTGCAACTAGAGTGATGTTGCATGATTAGAGTTTACCTTTCTTCTTGTGGGCCGAAGTGTATAACGCTGATGTATATTTGCAGAACATGAGCCCACACAGAGTCTTGGGGAGCAAGACTCCTAAGGAGGTATTTATCGGCAAGAAGCTGAAAGTTGGGCACATCAGGATATTTGGGTGACTTACATATTCACACGTCCTTGAGGAGAAGAGGATGAATTTGGAATCCATTGCAGAGAAGGGTATCCTAGTGGGTTACAGTGAGACCAATAGGGCCTACCATATATATCTTCTTGCACAAAGGAAGATTGTACTGAGGTGGGATGTGAGATTTGAGGAGGTCTCAAGAGGTTGATTAGGTAGAGCAACATGCTCCTTAGTAGGGGCCACACTACAGGTTTTAGGAGCATTATGTGGTACATCAGGGTCGGGAGGTTCACCCTCTTCAGGGGCGATAGGTTCACCGAGTACAGTTTCACTTGGTTCGGGATCACCTGGGGTAGGCTCATCAGGCACAATATCTCAGAGTTCGGGATCTCCATTGGTTATAGTCGATCCTTGCTCGTCAGGAGGAGAGGCACTAGTTGAGGATTTTCCCGTACCACCACAGGAGACTACTGTAGGGAAGAGGAAGCCAAGATGGCTGTAGGAGACCTTGAAGGAGGCTCAGTAGGTAGTGGGGAGACCCATGTGGTCAGTGAGGGAGAGCAGACCACTATAGAGGTTGGGTGGCTTTATGGAAAATGTTGTGGAGACAAAGCCAACTAGTTTTGAGGAGGCCGCCAGTCAGCAGATTTGGAGGGATGCCATGGTGAGGAGTATGCCTCTATCATGAAGAATGATGTCTGGGAAGTAGTGGTACGTCCTGAGGGGAAGTCCATGGTGACTTCTAGGTGGCTCTACAAGATCATATATGCAATAGATGGCAACGTGGAGAAGTTCAAAGATCGATTTGTGGTGTGGAGGTTCTCATATGTAGAGGGAGTTGACTATAAGGAGACCTTTTCACTAGTTGTTCTTTATACTTCCATTAGAGTAGTGATATCTATAACAACTGAGATGGGATGGAGGATTTACCAGATGGATGTGAAGACCACCTTCCTTAATGGTGTTATACAAGAGGGGGTGTACATTGAGTAGCATGAGGGCTTTGAGTTGCATGGGAGGGAGTCTCATGTGTGTATGCTTAAGAAAGCTTTGTATGGACTGAAGCAGGGACTGCGGGCATGGTATGAGAGGATAGATGTCTACTTGCAACAGATGGGTTTCCAGAAGAGTGATGCAGATCTGAACCTATATTTTATCTTAGTAGGCGATGATCCACTCATTCTGGTTTTATATGTGGATGGCTTGTTTATCACAGGGGAGGACAGACTCATCCAGCACTGCAAGAGAGATCTTGCTTCAGAGTTTGATATGACTGATATGGGGTTGATGCATTACTTTCTGGGGTTGGAAGTTTGGTAGGAGGATGGGCATATCTTCGTGGGCCGGGGCTGGTATGCAGGTGATATCTGGAGGAGATTTCGTATGGAGGGTTGCAGGCCTATGGCTACTCCTGTGATCACCAATTCGAAGAAGCTGCATGCTTTTGATTCCGAGTTGGTGAATCCCACTTTGTATCGATAGCTGATCGGTTCAACACTAGATCGGATATTTGTTTTGCAGTCGACACATTGAGTCAATTTATGATGGAGCCTGAGAGAGTACACTGGGTGGCTACAAACATTTGTTGAGGTACTTACAGGGCACAATGGATTATGGTTTGGACTATGTCAGGTGTGATGGAGTTAGATTGATTGGTTGCATAGACTTAGATTGGGCTGGCAGTGCTAGTGACTAGAAGAGTACTTCTGAATGTTGTTTCTTGCTGTGCTTAGTAGTTGTGTCATGGTTCAGTAGGAAACAAAGGTTAGTGCCATTGAGCAGCGCAAAGGCAGAGTATATGGCAACTAGTCAGGCAAGGTGCAAGGCATTGTGGCTTTGCAAGATGCTTTTTGGTTTATTTGGTCAGATGTTGAGACCAACTACGATATACTGTGATAATCAAACTTTTATCAAACTCTCTAAGAATCTAGTATTTCATGACTGGTCAAAGCATATAGAGATCAGATACTGCTTCATCAGAGACTGGGTTTAGTGAGGGGCAGTGAATCTTGAGTATATATCCATTGATGAACAGGTAGCAAACATTCTCACCAAATCATTGCCAAGGGGCAAGCATGTATTTTTCAGAGATGAGATGGGAGTGGTGAGCAACACCTTCTTCGGTAAGGGGGAGTGTTGAAAATAGTACCAAGGAGAGGCTTTTATCCCTTTTAGCCTAGTGAACACATTAATGACTTTTGTCTCAATGACATTTATGAGTTATACTAATGTCATGAATGGAAAAAGTACTTAGAAGTGTTGTACCATGTTCTTTTTCTAATATTAAAGTCACTTGTACTTTATAAAGTGACTTCGAGCTAAAAGTGCATAGTGTACTTTTCTAATACTACAATGAGGTGAAAAATCACTTTATGAGATAAATTAAAAAGGTACACAACTTGAAAAAGGTACTGGGAGGCTTTTAAGTGATGGGCCAATGTATGAGGGCGGTCATTTGGGAGAAATGATTTCAACCACATCTTGAAATTTGAGGATGAAATCTCAACCATTGGATCCTAGGTTTAGGGATTCAATCTTTTCCAAGGAGATAAAAGAGGAAAAAGGAAACTCATTCTTCACTTCACACTTGAGAGAGCATGAGGAGAAGAGAGGAGAGAACAAAACTTCAAGGAAGGGAAATTGCAGACTTGAGAGAAGGGCTCGAATTCCAAGGAGGAGACTGTACAAACAACATGATTTTCTAGGAGAAAGAGGCAGCACAGATTTTGAGAGGCAATAGCACAAAATTCGATGAGCTGGGCATGCTTTTTGAGGAGGATTTGGGCACGAGTTTTGTGGAAGAAACAACTCAGTATAGGCCTGAAATTCGAGGCACAAATTTTGGGACAGTCAATTACAGGGAATGTGAAAATCAAGGAGGATTCCAACTGTTGTCAGGCACGAAAATCAAGGCAGAACAGGCACCCTTGGCCACAGAAATCGAGGCAGATTTCAGCACTGTTCCTGAGGCAGATTCTGGGCACATAATTGAGGAGCTAGGCAGAGAATTTAATGCTAAAATTCTGGGCACAAATTTCAGTGTAAATTTGATTTTTCAGTGGGCACACATTTCATTTAATGCTACATCAATAGGGAGATAAGTACTGTGGAATTTATGTACTTATTTAAATTTTCTCAAATGTACTAAATCATAGGTTTAGGAGCTCAAATACTCCAGAGAACTAGTTACAATCGTATGCAAGGGAGGGAAATAGGCAGTCATTTGGAACCTCAAAGCAATTATTTGGGCTCTTTCCCACCCAAGTGGGAATCCGGTCCTATAGTTTTGAAACGCTGGGCCCAACATGATAGGGGATAGGGAGTAGGAATCTTCATTAGCTGTTGGAGTGGAAATGGGTCTCTTTGGTCATCGCTGGGGCTCATGTATGATGCTTTGAGGTCATCAGATGTCCTTTTCACCATCAAGACTCATAAGAGCCCTGTTTGGCCTATCCCAAACATCACAGGGTACCATTAATTCACAACATGGATATAGGAGAATCAATAGATGGGAGATACGGAGGGGGGGTGAATCAATATTTTGTTACTTTTAAACAAATTTTCACCTAACCTTGAAACTGAATTCACATCACATAAACAATTATCCACAATGTATGAACTCAAAGATCAAAGTGAAAGTCCAAATTTGAAGAAGAAACACTTGAAAACAATCTTGTATTTATTACAACCATTTGTGAGGACACCAATCCTCTGTAACCACCAACTTACAACAATTTCAGGCTCCAACCAATTAAGGAGATGAAGACACCAATCCTCATTAATCACCAACTTACAACTTTCGTAGGCACCAACATATAGGAGATTTTAGTCCCCTAGCTGAGCTTCAACTCAACAATTTCGTAGGCACTGACCTACAAAAGACTCCAATCTCCTCAGCTGAGCACCATCTCAGCAATTTGTAGGCACCAACCTACTTCAATTTGTTCCAAGGCCGAATAGGAGCTTGTAGCTGAAGTAAACTGCAGACATGCTGTGAGTTTTTCAAGCCAGGCAAAAGTTAAAAAGTAGAGGGCTGAGATAAAAGAAAAAAGGCCAGAGACATGTAGCTAAAGTGCCACAACACTTTTCCAGTGGCTTAACGACTGTGACATAATCTGACCTGTGGTACAAAATTGAGCCAAAGTAAAATGTTTTACTTGTGACTTTTCTGGGTTATCTAGCTAAGTATTCTTGACGTAAGAATTGGATACTATTTGTGTAAACCTGGAATCAAAGAAGGATCATTTTCGTGTGAAGAAAATTTATGTTAGGGCCTGAATGTACGGTAAGCCAATATGCAGATCTATAGGCTAGGCTACAATAGTGTGTGAGTAGAAGAGGACTGAGTTTTTGAAAGAAGGGCTGAACCTCTAGTACAAAGGAAGACAACAGTATAGTAGGTTCTTGTGGAAGTATTGTATGAAGATTTTGTGTGGAGAACTGAAGGAAGCCCTAAGTTAGCCACAATAGTATATTAATTTGGCAGCTCAGTGACAAATTCCAATCACTGGAATAGATTCCTCTTTCTGAGAGGACCAAAACTGACCCTTGAAGCACTGGATTCAGATAAGGGAAAGTGTATTTTTGAAGTGAAGCCTACTATGACACATTTGATCAAGTCGGCCTAGATACTAATTAGCCCTCCAATGCCTATAAATTAAGGTCACCTCAAGCTCATTTTGACATCAACTCAACACAAGCATCTCTTTTCTGTTTGGTTCGATATTTCTGAAAATTGCAGGTCATCTCTTCACATGTGTGAGCAAGAGGAAGGAGAAATTTCAGGGGGCTGAAATATGCTTGGACCAACATTTTGACTTGGGTTGACTTTTAGAGTTTGGGCATGTTTTGACTCATTTTGAATTGGGTTTTTGGACTGTTTTGGAGGGCCGAATTTCTTGGCACAAAATCGAGAATTTTTGGCACTTTGACTGTGGTTGACTTTAGACTTGCAACTAGGGTTTTGACTGCCTTTGGTTTTGACTTTGACCTAGTTTGAAGGAGAATTTTGGGACTGTTTTCGATGCACTTTGACCAGCTGATCAGGCTGCATTTTGTGACTGTTGATTGAGTTCGTTTGGAGGGCTGTTGCCTATTTGCTGCTACTACTGTTGACTTTGATCAACATTGACTTTGACCAACGTTGACTTTGACCAGATTGGACTCTTGGCTCATATTTTGGAATTTGGTTGGTGTTATTGTTGGATAAGTGAATTTGGTTGGTGTTATTGTAACATCATACTCTCTTTCATACATTTCAATATATATATTCTTGTATCCTCAATGGAGATTTACATATTCCAAGTCTTTTGGAGTATTTGACTTATGTACGAAATTGGTATTAGAGTTGTTCGATGCTTTGGCCGCTCCACTACTGCATAGAAAACTAGTCTGATCCGACCTTTGGCCATCAATTCTTCATCAACCTTTTTGTCGTCACAATTGAAGCGCTTTGCTACACAAAGCTTGAAGTTTCTCCGTCACTAATTTCGTCATAGGTAGGGCCCTTGGCCATTAAAAAAAAAAACTTAAAAAAAAAGGAAAAAAGAAAAGTTAAAAGAAAAGAGAATAATTAGAATATATATATATATATATATACAAGTTATTGAAAGACAAATATATAAAAGTCTCGCTGTCCAAACCTATCAACTGCTAGAAAGTAGCTGAGCGGCCAAAATTTCTACCTCCCTTGCAAATTGTCTTAACCACATTCCTCGTTGATCTCTCGGCACATCACTCTAACCAAACTACCATTGTTCGCCACAATTGTTGATCGTATGAGTTGTTGCCCTGTTGCCAATCGAGTCGGCGGTTATGTTTGATAGTCCTCCCCTCCTTTTGCCTTCCTTGCCACATCGTCAACCACAGTCCTACGTGCCACCAAACAGATCAACAACACCGCAAGTGATAGACTGTCATTCGAAGCCCTCCGACCCTCTGTCGTAGCCACTCTGTGTCCGCGCCTTTGCTCCACCCGCAGTCGTAGCCACTCTGTGTCCGCGCCTCTGCTCCACCCTCGGTTGTAGCCACTCTGTGTCCGCGCCTCTGCTCCACTGTAATCGTCCCTCGTTGTTAAAATTGGCAACTAGGGCCAAACTCCATGTGGATCATCTTATTTATGGCAGCTGATATTTTTCTTGGATTCCTCTCGTCGAGAGGTGTAGGATTGATCTAAAGATCATCCGATTCCATCATGTATTCATGGAGATATCAATTTATTTATGTTATGGGACAATTTGTCAAGGTCGTCGGCCAGCAACTCAATTGCCCCCACTTGTGCTCAACGTTTTAGTATAAAAGGAGGTGGCTTGTTAGTCATTTGGACACACACACTCTTGTGATCTCTTTTCATTCTGTTTTGGGTTTGATGAAGATGAGATCTAGAGAGAGTGCCCTAGGTGATACGCTTAATAGGAGATGCCCTAGAAGCTGTGATGGAGAAGGTTCTATGCTGTCATGGAGGACATCCCTTATCTCAGCCATAAAGAAGTCTAATACGCTACCCTATGGAGAAGCCCTAACAATCACAAAGAAGTCTAATCGCTGCCCTATGGAGAAGCCCTAATAGCCTATGAAGAAGTTTAATACACTGTCTTGTTTGGGTTATAGTCGAAGAGGAAGAATAGCTTGATTCACAGCTAAGTCGTAGTCCAAAAGCAAGACCCTAACTACAGTCATGAAGGAGACTTAGGGACCACAGTCATGAAGGAGTCTCAGGGAGTCTCCTTCGCTGTCCAAAAAGGGATTCTTTAACGCAACAAGGAGAGCTGTTTATGTACCCTAGGACGCAATGAATAAGGGGGTTATCTACAACATAAAGGAGACATTATGCATTCCTAAGGAGAGCCCTAGTTGCAATCCAGATTCACTCTACTGCTGGGCCTATTCCGCATTAGAATCTGCCCTACATTCGTAATTGAAGAGGGTCATATTATACCCTAGCTGCAGCGAATAGGAGGGCTAATAAAGGAGGCCTAAGAAGACAGGACCTAAACATTGTCAAGAAAGCTATGGCCGCAGTCATGGAAGAATGCCCTAGACTCTATCGCAGTCAAGGAAGAAGCCCTAACATAGTTATGAGGAAAAGCCTAACACTATCATGGAGAAGCTCTTCACTGCCCTAATAAGAAGCCTTAAGAGATGACCTTAACGCAGTAATAAAGGAGGTTCTCACCGAGTTTGAACGCTGCATCATAAAGACCTGTTGAAGAAATCTACAACCATAGCCTAGTTGCTCTGCTAGGCTGCAAGCCATAGCAAGCAGCTAAGGCTGGTAAGTGTAAATGGTTGCAGCATATTGGATGCTGTATGTGCAGCATAATGATAATATACTACAACAAGCATGAATGAGTTTGCCGAGTTTTTCAACTTTTGGACCCTTGCCGAATTAATCCCGACTTCAACTTTTTCCACATTGGTTATAATTGTTGTGGGAAAAAAACCCAAAGTCA
The DNA here is from genome assembly GCA_000404065.3 of Pinus taeda. NCBI lineage: Eukaryota > Viridiplantae > Streptophyta > Pinopsida > Pinales > Pinaceae > Pinus > Pinus taeda. The sequence goes on along the minus strand of APFE031729271.1, from coordinate 72,589 downwards.
AGTTGTGTACTGATCACGACCATTGAGAAAAGGTGCTCATTCAAACTTAGTAGTAGGGATTTGCAGACACTACAACTCGAAACAGTGCATTAGCTATAAAAATCAAGTAAAAGAAAAAAATAGGAAAATCATATCTCTCTGGTTGCCACCACTGCCAGGCCAAGTCGTAAAGGAATTGAGTTTTTTTTTTTTTTTGCTTGTGTAGCTCAAAACGGTGCAAGAGGGAGAACTAAACTCTTTCATTATCAAGTAGTTGACGTGAGGGTATATCAATAAATTAAACAAAAAAGGAAAAAAAAAAACTCAAAAGTCACAACCAAATGAGAAGTCGTGAATATACAATTAAGGATTTATTAAGTCACAACTATATATATATATATATATTATAAAAAAAATTATTAAAAGAGAAGGGACTATAATAAGGAAGTTTTGATTTTAAGTCAAAGATAAAAAAGTGGGTTTTGAAGGAATAATAAAATTTCAAAAGGTTATTTTAAAAAAAAAGAAAAGAAAAGAAAAGAGGAGTAATATTTTATTGTAAAGATTAGAAAGGGGTACTTCTAAAACTTTAAGGTCGAACAAAATGGAGTTTAATTCGGAAATAACAACAAAAAGATTCCTAGAAACTTCATGTAACTATGCCTCAGTGCTATTTAGAATTAAAGGATCTATTGCGGGAAAATATGTTACTATTGCTGTCTACCAGTCAAAGATAAAAATTACATAAAATTTAAAATCACAAACCAATTAGTGATTCCCGAGTCAAATATAATCGAAAAATTAGACTATTATGACAACAAAAAATATGAAATAACCAATTTACAATTAAATATTGGAGATTATACATTCATATCACAATTCTCAGTTCCAAACCTATGGAGCAATCAAGGTGACATTATTTTAGGTTCACGTTGGATGGAAACCCTAGGTTCCTTCATCCTGAGTGAAGGTTCTATAACCAACTCAAAACATTGTCACCTGAAGTAAATTAGAATATCGCCACACACATGATAGGAGAAAGACAAACCAAAAGAACTCCTTATCTACATCCGAATCACAAGAACAAACATCTCAATCAATCTACAAATCCGTATCACTCTGAACAGAAACAACAAACTTATGTTCCGAAGATTACTAATGTCAGTACAATTTAGTCTTGTGATAACAATTTGCATTAAGTATCCAGTAACCACACCATTCCACAAAAGATTAATTTAGGATGGTTAGATCCATTCTAAGTGCGACAATTTTGTTGATCACTTAGAGGATCATATCGTTTTCTTTCAAAGATGACAGTTCCGAGACGAGAAGACATTCCAAACAGAAAAAGAGATCAAGCCTTTTCATCAGTAGGCTTTGAGGACAAAGCTTTTTGAGGAGGAAGGCAATGTTATAAATAAAATATATATAAATAATATAAATATAAATAATGATGATAATTGTAATAATGATTAGTTAATTAGTAATTACTAATTAGTACTGAAGAGGCATGTCTAAATGGGACATGACCTTCCATGAAGAGGCACCTGCCTAGGGTATATAAGCAGACCCTCACTCTCATTTGTAACATCATATTCTCTTTCATACATTTTAATATATATATTCTTCTATCCTCAGTGGAGATTTACATATGCGAAGCCTTTTGGAGTATTTGACATAAGTACGAACTTTGTTCGTAACAAAGCCAGAGCAAAATCTTGAAGAAGTCATCCTCTAGAAAGTTCTGTTAGAAGAAGCAAAGAGAGGAGAAAAAGTGATGAAAAATTAGCCAAAGGAAAAAGAAGAAAATCATGAGAAGCTTGAAGCAAAAATTGTCCCATTAAGGAATGAAGTAGATAAGCTCAACAAGAACTTGAAAGATTCTCAAATGTTGGATGATATTCTCAGCAGACAGATCACCATATGACAAGACAGGTCTTGATTATGTAGGTGAGACCTCATGCAATAAAGATGCAAGCCCCAAGTCACCAGAAAATAAAATAGAAGAAAACGCTGAAGGCTATGGTAAATTGTTAATATTTTTCAAAGCTCCAATCTCAACGAAAGCAAGTAAAGAATCACGAAAAGTTTGGAAGAGCTTCTACGCCAAGAAGCTATGCTGATGTTCTGAAGTGTTAAAATTGGCAACTAGGGCCAAACTCCACGTGGGTCACCTCATTTATGGCAGCTGATACTTTTCGTGATTTCTCTTGTCTAGAGGTGTAGGATTGATCTAAAGATCATCCGATTTCAACAAGTATTTATGGAGATATGAATTTATTTGTATTTACTTGACAAATTGTCAAGGTCGGCCAGCAGTTAAATGTGTGGCACACATGCCTAGTGAATCATATAAATACAAGAGAGGTTGATTCATTTTCTCATCATCTCATCTCACTCATTCTTCCTTCTCTCTCCTTAGCTTTGGGTTATAGAAGGAGCAGCTCACACGTGGGAAGGAGGAGGACGCCTTAGGGCAAGGAGGATGCTGAAAGGAGGACGCCTTAGGGCAAGGAGGACGCTGAAAGGAGGACGCAGAAGCTGTTGAAGGTCTCTTTGATCTGTGTTGACCAAATGTTGACTCATCAATGGTGCGGTTTTGGTGTGGCTGCCTCTCCTAAGCAGGCTGCAGATTTTGGCACAAAAATTGAGGCAATTTGTCCAAAGGTTTGACCAGCGTTGACTGCCCTAGTTTTGGGTAGCAGTGACATCAGTCAACTGCAGTTTGACTGTGTTTTTGTGGCTGTTCAAGGGCTGTTTCTTTAGGCTGTTTGAGGGCTAGTTGACCGGAAATTGACCAAGCATATTGGAGGTCAATTTCAACTCGTTTGACCAAGTTTGACTTTGCTGATCTAGGGTTTGCTGCTGCTGATATAAAATTACAGAATTCTGATTTTTTACTATTTCTCTCTGCTGAACTATTGAAGATAAAAGAAGATTGATGAAAGGGTTTCCCCGCATTGGGGCTTGTCCTTGGCTAGCCGCCACATCTTGTGTCTCGTCTTGGCTTGTTTTCTGTTGGTTGTTTAATGTTCTATCTGCACTTTACCTAATGTATATGTGATTGCTAATCTGTGGCTAATAAGAAGAAAAGAAGTAAACTGCTCTAAGCATAGAACATACCATAATTTAACATCAAGGAGCCCGTACACATGGCAAGCAGCAGCAAGGATAACAAATGTTTGAGCCCCCTCCAAAACAAAATAACTTCAGAAGAACATCAAGCTCTAGGTATCAAGCCATATTCCTTGTTCATTGTTTTTCATGTACACATTTCGGGCATAAGGCGAGAGATTGTAGAGCTCATACTAGGAATGATTATGCAAGCAATAGAAGCACTTATTAGACTTCCAGAAACCAGTTTGCAAGCTATCAAACCAGATGTCCTATTGACTGCAACCGTATAAATCATAATTCATTTGCTTCATTATTCAAGTACAATACAAGATGCTACCAATGTCACAATTTTGGACATATAACACAAGACTGTAGAAGCAACATGAAGTGGTCTCCTAAGCAAAACAAGGAAGAAAATTTTCCTACTAGGGATAGAGAAAATTCCACCAAGGTTTGGAGAAGAAAACAAGAAGAGCCAAAGAATGAAAATCATTAGCTAGTCACAAATATAAATTGTTAAAGCATCTTCAAAGTTGAGTGCTTGGAGGTAGATGAAGAAAGGGAAGTCTGAGCTGTGCAAAATGATTAATATCTCAGTTGGTGCCTACAGAGGATTGGCGTTCTTTCCGTGACATTGTATCAAATTGAAATTATTAAAGAAAAGCTTTGAAGAAAATCTTTGTGTTCATATATTGTTGATTGATACTTCTATGTGACCGTTGTTCAAGAAATTAATAATTGGCATGATATTGATTCACCGCCCCTCTCAGTATCACTGTGTTCCTACATTTAGAGCATTTATGATAATTTATGATAGGGGTTTGAAGTGGGAGGGGTTAGGACTTTTGTGAGGCTGATGGGTAAGGGTTTGAACATGTCAAGGCTCAAGCATTTCCTCTTCCTTGGCCCTGCTATCATATGTGGTATACTATTTAAATTATCTTTCCCGTAAAGTATATTTCCTTTAATAGCCTCGATGTAAATCATCTGGCAATGAAAATGGATTTTGGTAAGTGTCGGGTTCAAACATTTTTACCTCAGACTGGAGCTTTGATTGCAGATTGGAAAATATCTTGCACTTGATATAGGGGAAGCTTAGCCATGGACTAGATAACTTGGAACTTGGTAATTTCCTCAATTTAGATGTCCCTCTAAAGGAATGCATGAGTTACATGGTGATCTGTTTTTTGAGTTAATGCATCTACAAAATCACTAAATTCCATCTAGGCTTTTTAGCAATCCATCTTCTCTCGAAAGATGAGCTACCCTATCTAGATGCTGGAGCGGCACTTTCAATTTATCCTATTGGTTGTTCATGTGGTGCACCTTGAACATGAGCTTCATCTTGCGTAACCAGGTGTGCACTTTGACTTCACTGGCAAAGTTCTATTGCAGTATGCATGCTCATCTAGAGATTGTGAGTGGGCCTGTGAGAGTTCTGTGGTGCCATTGATCCCAGAGACATGTGGCCCTTTTTTCCCTTTTCACATTGAATGATTAGGTCGTGCTACGAGGATTCAAGGCATATGACAACTTTACCCTGCAGAAATTGCTTCCTTTCAGATCTATGAACTTCACAAAAGCTTCATCCAACTCTTCCTTAGAAACGTAACCTTGGGATATAATCCTTGACAATTTTTTTGTTTTCAAAAGAAATTGAGAATGGAGACTTGATGAGAGTAAAATTAGGTGAGCTCTGATATGAACTGGTTGCGGCTCGGCAACCAAATGTGGCCACTGCTACAACAGAACTGGAAAATGGACAACATTAGCACAAAGATGGTATGTAATAACACTTCTTCTGGCACATTGAGGCAAGCTCATGAGTCGTCTTCTTCGGACTCTGACAAGGATTCTCCTTCAGCCTACGAGGATAATCTTCAGATCGCATTGATAAACACGCCTTCAGAAGGTTGGGTCAAGGTTTCGATAAGAAAGGAAAGAATGGTCGCTCTGGGGACCTGCCCCAAATTGGGTGATTCTCTTTTGTAATTGTTTTTTCTCCCCCTCTATGTCTCCTTTACTATTCTCAGTCTCATACATCTCAGCTATGCTCATGTCAGTGTATGACACACTGCCAGAGAAAGAACCATGATTGTATATAATGTATTTAATTTCTGATTGATCAATAGAATCTTTAATACTTACAAAAAAATGCAAAATGTAAAATACAAAACGTAATATGTAATGTAAAATGTAAGGTACAGAGCTAACAATTTGATCAGGAAAAATTGGTCTGTCTATAATATAAAGTTAACATACAATTGTTTCTTTAACAGGTAATTTCTTTATATTTAATTATTGGACAACATTAACAGGGGCCATTTGCACACCCATGAGTGGACTGTACCTGATGATTCCGAGCAATTGACACACCAAAAAAATTGGTTGATTTGTATTGATAAAATGATATAGATACATAAGTGAGTGGAAAAGGAAAAATCCCTAGTAAACCCCCAACTAAATACTCATCTCACTAAATAAGTCATTAGGCCCATACCATACTAAAGTGGCCTTTTTTACAAACAAAACACTAATGCAAAATTATGAGAGCTTATAAACAAAATGTCATGTACATAAATCCTAATTCCTAAGATGAATACTGTCATTAGGTACATCATATATATATATATATATATATATATATATATATATATATATATACAGAACACTCTCTGGATTGCTTTTCTTTCATGACTTTTCTGGGGAGTACCACACTTTGCTCCCACTCTTGCTTCTACTTCTCTCTGGGTGTTTGGCAACATAGCAAAAAAGTTATGCATATTAATCCGACCAATTTTAGGTCAACAAACAGGGGGAGCAGGAATTAAAGAATTTTTGGTTCTAATCAATGTTATCAAAGTCAGAACCAGAACTGCAGTCAGAACTAAATGATTAGGCTGGGATTGGAGCAGAATCAGCCAGAGAACCAGTCTACTAAAATACATATGAAACATGCAAAATTGATTGAAAAGTATACATGTACATCTATGTTGCTCTGGTTTTCAGGATGGGGAATGATGGGACAAGTCCCCAGGATTGCTGGAGTGCATCCCAAAATTTTCAGGGGACAACAATAATAACAGTAGTAATAATAAATATTAAAAATTCAGAATTCACCATAAACATTGGTAGTTGCTTTAAGCTTTTAAACATACTAAGTTATACTATATACTATTATACTATTATGTACAGCCATTACACTTGTCAACTCTGGAAATGCTCAAGCAATTTCAAAAAAGGTTGAGCGACATTCCATTATTGGTCACTAGAAATTAGCAAATGTGATTTAGCTTTAGGAAATTTAAGTCTAAATATTTTCAATTTTTAATAAGGTCCATGAAGGTTTCATGAGACAGAGAACTGTCTCTATATCAGCTTCTGTTCCTTGTATTCTTTTGTTAATGATGATTATGTTAGAACATAAAAGTTATTTCCTTCTCTATAGGTTTTGCAGACTTACACAGCTATAAAACACTTTGGTTTTGTAAAAAAGATTATTTCATATTTCAGATTAGGAAGGTGATTGAATAGGAACTTATTTAAACATTTAGCACCCTATCCAAGTCAGTACTATTGAATTGTTTTTACAATGTCTGAGGTTGGGATGGTGGAAGGACTTGGATGATTCCTGGAAACTCATGTACAATATTTAAAAGCTGAGATGACCTGATAAATTAGAAGAACAAGAGCAATAACGTAAGGATCAGACCTCTGAACTGTTGTGTTTCCTGTTTTCTTGACATGGAGCTTTTGCTTGTTCTAATGTTGTTGCTTCAAGCTTTTAAGCATAATAAGCTAAACTATATAGTATTATACTATTATGTACAGCCATTACACTTGCCAACTCTGAAAATGCTCAAGCAATTTCAAAAAGGGTTGAGTTGCATTCCATTATTGGCCACTAGACATTAGCAAATGCAGTTTAGCTTTAGGAAATTTAAGTCTAAATATTTTCAATTTTTAATAAGGTCCATGAAGGGTTCATGAGACAGAGAAATGTCTCTATATCAGCTTCTGTTCCTTGCAATTTTTTGTTAATGATGACTATGTTAGAACATAGAAGTTATTCCCTTCTCTATAGGTTCTGCAGACTTTGACAGCTATAAAACACTTTGGTTTTGTAAAAAGATATTTCATATTTCAGATTAGGAAGGTGATTGAATAGCAACTTATTTAAACATTTAGCACCCTATCCAAGTCACTATTATTGAATTGTTTTTACAATGTTTGAGGTTGGGATGGTAGAAGGACTTGGATGATTCCTGGAAACTCAAGTACAATATTTAAAAGCTGAGATGACCTGATAATTAGATGAACAAGAGCAATAACATAAGGATCAGTCCTCTGCACTGTTGTGTTTCCAGTTTTCTTGACATGGAGGTTTTGCTTGTTCTAATGTTGTTGCTTCAAGCTTTTAAGCATAATAAGCTATGCTATATAGTATTATACTATTATGTACAGCCATTACACTTGCCAACTCTGAAAATGCTCAAGCAGTTTCAAAAAGAGTTGAGTGACATTCCATTATTGGCCACTAGACATTAGCAAATGCGGTTTAGCTTTAGGAAATTCAAATCTTAATATTTTCAATTTTTAATAAGGTCCATGAAGGGTTCATGAGACACAGAACTGTCTCTGTATCAGCTTCTGTTCCTTGTATTTTTTGTTAATGATGATTATGTTAGAACATAAAAGTAATTCCCTTCTCTATAGGTTTTGCAGACTTTTACAACTATAAAACACTTTGGTTTTGTAAAAAAATTATTTCATATTTCAGATTAGGAAGGTGATTGAATAGGAACTTATTTAAACATTTAGCACCCTATCCAAGTCACTACTATTGAATTGTTTTTACAATGTTTGAGGTTGGGATGGTGGAAGGAGTTGGATGATTCCTGGAAACTCGTACAATATTTAAAAGCTGAGATGACCTGATAAATTAGAAGAACAAGAGCAATAACATAAGGATCAGTCCTCTGAACTGTTGTGTTTCCTGTTTTCTTGACATGGAGGTTTTGCTTGTTTTAATGTTGTGGAAAATATAATATTTAAATCACCAGAAACACAAATTGGAATTCATCATATGAAACCCATGTTTTGAGCTGCAACTTGTACAATAGATTTAGACTCAGTGCAATACAAAAATAGTAGATGGGAAAAATGATCACATTGTCCAATCGTATCCCTGAAATCTGCTTGGAACATCTTGGAGACAGTCAGCAAGTCCCCGCGTCCCCAATGTGGTCCCCAGCAGTTTGAGGATGTTTCCTAAGGTCCCAAAGTTGTCCTGAAACATTGGAACACAGGGTATGCGGTTTTTTTCAGGGGGATGGGTCTGCATGCAACATAGATGTACATCAATGCAAGTCCGAGGGGCTAGACACCAAATATGCAAGGTTCACTCATGTATGGAACATGTAAGGGTGAATATAGTGATATGGCAGAGTGATATTTATATATATAAATATCGAGGCCCTCAATTTTCTCAGAGTCCAGAAATCATCATGCTCCACAAATAACTGCGTACCATCAAAATTTTCCTCTATACTGGAATTGTTATCATTAATAGCACCCTCTGCATCTTCCTCTTTCCATGTGCCTCGATCCTTTGGGAACATCCGTGCAAGTGCTTTGTTTTACTTGTGGATCCAAGTCCCATCCACCATGTTGTTACCCATGTCAACATCCTCCAATGTTGATGAAATTGGCTAATTCAAGCATTAAAATAAATGCAGAAATATCTTTAATCAGTGATTTTGACTTGAGTGAAGGGTACATTTTTACTAAGGTCTTGACAGATGAGTTTAACAGTCAACACCACTGGGGCTTGGTGCTTGTGATTAAATGTCAATCCATGCCTTCATACATGATAGAATCCAGCCCTGAAATGCTTCAATCCCATTAGTGTTGAAATGTTGAAATTTTGAAAACTATCAAATCTGCTGAATTCTGATGGGACATGAATACTTTGCATGAAGTCCAATGAGGTTGGAGCTACTTTCAAACATCATGAAAGTATAGATGGTAACGTTGAAGGATAAGAAAGGAAAAATGAGTAATTTATTTTTCCCCTTTGATTTCATGTTTTTTCACCGAAATGGTGTGCGGGTGGGTCCATGGTTGGGGACTGGCTTAGAATGCGACTGTTCTGAACTGGTTGGTTCAGCTGGTTCTGTCCCCAACAGGCCTATAAACCACTTTATAGGCCGGTTCGAGGTCAGCTATGTGTGCACTGTGATTGGTTCAGTCCACTGGTTTTGATAACTTTAGAGGTTGGTTTGGGTCAGCCGTGTCTGCATTGTGGATCTGTTTGGTCCATTGGTTTTGATAGCTTTGGTTCTAGTCTGATTGCATGAGCCCCAAACATTGAAAAAATATTGCACTAACTTTGGTTGGTTTTCTATTCTAGCCTCTTGGTTGATAATAATGGTAAAATCAAGAAAATCCCTCGCAATAACTGCTGTTGGCGCATCCTAGTTGTGGTTCACATGTGTCAGAAGGGTGTTGGTTCTGTCTGGAGGGAAATCTTCGGGAAATTTGTTGTGAATGATGGAATGACTGCTTTTTCGTTTGGTTGTATATCTGTTGCGGGCAAATCGAATCAACTTGTTGGTCTTGTTAGTTGACTTCCTCTAGTCTTCTTAGACATGAGTTTGACTCAGGAATCGAACCTGAATTTGACTGAGACAGACCTTGAGCCCAATCTGGCTTGGCTTAGGGCCTGGATTTGGATCTGAGCCTAGTCAGACTCGTGACTCCATTGTGAAGTTGGTGAGTCTGGCAACTATGCTCCTTTAAGTGACAGTCCAAAAGAACTTGTAATAACAACTCTGCGGTATTCAGGCCACAGTGAAAACCCACAAGCACCCAGGATTTTGGACCAATCTCTTCATTCAAGAGATTGAGGCAAATTTAACATTCAAGCCATCTTAAATGTTTCTATATGTTGAATGGTACAGTGTGATCATATGAGAACCTGCTTTTCAAACATGAAATATTATGTTTGTTGTCTGTTTTCTTCTCCTGTAATAGGTAAATTTAACATTGAAGGCACTTTAAATCGTTGGATATGTTCAATAATGCAATGTGGGTTTGTGTAATCGACAATGAACGTTTTCAGAGCAAGAATTTGACTATGTAGATTGTCCATATTTATTTTGTTTCTTTATACGGAACTGTTATCATAACAATTAATGACAAACTTGATCTGTTTCTTCTCGTTGCAGCCTAAAGCATATGCGGATAATTTTAAATGGAAGGGTCCTCCAGTTTCCGAGGATTAATGATACCTTTCCAGAGGAAAAAGTGAATGACTAGAATTTTTAACGAGTGTCTGAAGTTGATGAATCTTCAGTAGCACAATACACATTGTGGTTTTTAGTGAGGATCTAAAGGTGTAGGCAGTTTCGCACTAAGAGAACTTTGATTTCCTGATACTTGGTCTTCATTCTTCAGCTACATGTTGTCATTAGTAGTCCATGACATAGAAGGATCCCATTTGAAAGGTTCAGACTATGTTGTCATTATTCCATGCTATAGAAGATCATATTTGAAGAAGTTTCAGACTATGTGACAAATGACTCGAGTCTAAAGTGATCGGCAGATTGAGCATTTACTATGAATAAGTGTATTAAATACTGAGGAGATTCAAACTTTATACTAATAAATAAAATGTGCTTTATTCCATGAATTGATGCACATCAAGTTTATAAAAACCATTTATTAAATCATGGTAAGTTTCATAGTAAGTAGTTGATCACCCATGATACAAAGAGTTTTTCCAACTTAGGTAGATCAAAGTGTTAGCTTTGTGATTTAAGACTGAAGAGAAACAGAGGTGTGTTGACAGGGGCAATGGATTAAGACTGCGGAAAACTACGACTTCTGATTTAAACAAGTGAAAAAAAGGATCTGAAATTTGATTAAGTTGTTGTGTATGGAGTTTCAGAATACTTATTAAAAATGAAAACGTTTAAATGCTTTTGGCAGTTTTGTACTAACGTCTCTAGAGAACATATGCCTATCCCCATGTACGTAAAATTTTTGAAACTCTATTATAGTTCTGGCGGTAAGAATTATTACTGATTATCAGTATTAATCGATATCAGACATCAATTAAGGGAATTTAAAAACATTATGACAGATACAATGCCTCAACTTCAACAACGTAGATCAAAGCCTTTTGTGGCTAATTTTCATAGTGCGGCTGGTCTCTCTTTTGACAATTTTTTTTAATCTATAACCTTTTTATTGCCTTCAGCTATATCACCCACTGATTTGAACACTGCTTCTAGATGACCTTTTAGGTTCTTTTTATATATCTTGTTCATGATATTTCAATTCCAAACTGTTTAACAAAAAGTTTTATCTGCTTAGCAGTATATGTTGGAAAGGATAATTATCTAATATTTTCAGGGTCACAGTTTTATTGTTGGTCCAAAACTAGTAAGTCAACTTCTGCTGTTTCATCGTAACCAATGCATTGGTCCTTCCCTTCCTTCTTGCATGTAGGCATTTGGATTGATGAGTAGGGTATGTACACCATTGAATTTGTTGTGTGCCTTTGTCCTGCCAATAAAAGGGTCTCATTTCAATTTTGCATTTGGTGTATGTCTTGGGTCTCATATTTCAAGTTTGCATTTAAGATGTACCCTTAAATTAGATTATTATTATTGTTGTTTTATTATAATATGTATTATTTATTAGAACTCTATACCTTCTTAGTGCCTTTACCACTTTATTTATTATTATTATTATTTTGTATAGAGTGACAATATCAATTATTCAATACGATATCATCTTATGATCTAGATCTGTGTTATGGTGGAATTTATTCTTTAAGGTCTTTGGACAAGTTAAACTTCAGACGGATTATTGTGCCAAAACTAGAAATGGAGCTGAGAAACCCTAGCGAAGCAATGGCGGAAAGAGAAGGGGGATTTGGGCGCGGGTTTGGTCGAGGCCAAGGCGACAGAGGCCGCAGGGATAGTCACGGTGGACACCGAAGACCCCGAAGAGATGAAGAAGGAAAGTGGGTACCCGTGACAAAGCTCAGCCACCTGATAAAAGAAGGAAAAATTGGTTCCCTCAAGCAAATCTATCTCTTCTTGTTGGCCGTTGAGGAGCACCAGATCGCGGAGACCATGTTGGCTCCCTAGTTGAAGGAGGAGGCCAGGAAGATCATATCTGGACAAAAGCAGACAAGTGTCGGGTAGAGGACTCGATTCAAGGCCTTCGTTGTCGTGGATGACAACAATGGCCATAGCGGGCTTGGTGTAAGGTGCAACAAAGAGGTGGCCACGGCCATTCACGGAGCCACTATTTTGGCCCGAAGCCACTATTTTGGCCAAGCTTTTGGTTATTCCTGTGAGGAGGGGTTATTAGGGAAACAAGATTGGGAAACCCCACACTATACTTGTCAAGGTCACTGGTAAATGTGGCCCCGGAACAGTTAGAATGGTTCCCGCCCCCAGAGGTGCCGAGATTGTGGCTGCTCGTGTGCCTAAGAAGGTTCTGTAGTTCGCTGGAATCGAAGATGTGTTCACCTCCTCGCGAGGGTTGATCAAAACTCTCGAAAGTCTTGTCAAGGCTGTCAAGACGCTGGAGGAGTACCCACAAACTACAATACTTTATGGAGACATTGAAGCTGCACAGTCCTGCATGAACCAGAGGACCACATAACCCCCTTCCTTGGCTTCTAATCGCTTTCAAATTTTTATTAAAACCCCATTGGGAAGTCTTCCTTGATTTGGGGTCCTTGCAACACATTGTGTTATGAACCTGAAGAATATCATCACCCAACAAATTGGCTACCCAGTAGGACTACAACATCTGTTATATGGGGGCAGAACCCTATAGGATCCCAGATCCATTTTGGACTACAACATTATGGCAGAATCTACTATAACACTCAACCTGAGGCTGCGAGGTGGTGCAACAACTTTCAGTTCAACAAAACAAACAGAAGGACGTAGTGGGACAAGCACAAAAACAAAAAACAACAGAGATCCACAACTTAAGCACAAAAATGGAGGAATATCCTTGAAGAACATCTTACAAGGGGGAAAAACTCCTATAATGGTCCCAAAGCAAGCTGGAACAGAACCCAATCCTTACATTGTAGAGCAACTGAATTATATACAAAAACTAAATATAGATATACCAGAAACCGATGAAGCATGTAATAATTTTGAATCACAATCCATCATTTGTTGATTCAACTGTTCTGGCCAAAACCTTTTGAACTCTTCCATTGGATATTCACAAATTGGACTCTACACTGTGAGATCCACCTCTGTTCCAAGGGGTTTTTCATTGTGAAATTCCATTCAACAGAGATAAGAGACATTGTGCTACAGGAGGGACCATGGTTTTGGGGATCTATAGGCCTTTTCATCACACCATGGTTTCCGGAATTTGATGCCAATACTATGGTTGTTTTCAGGATGCCAGTTTGGGTCTGTCTGCACAACCTCCCATTGCACTTTTGGGACCAATAGGTCCTTGCCGGTATAGGCAACACCATTGGTAGATATATTAAAATGGACACACAGAGTGGAGGAAAGAACTTTTACATTCGCACACATCTGTGTGGAAGTAGATCTTAGTAAAGGCTTACTGGACCGCATACAGTTGAAGCATAAACAACGACGTTGGACACAGACACTAGACTATGAAAACACAACATGTAAGTGCAGAATATGCCGACAAACAAGACATCTACAAAATACGTGTCTTGAAGACAAAAAAGACATCCGAAGAAAGAAGAAAACAGGGAAACAACACAAGGGTTGGCAATTTCCCCACTAGATCTTGAAGAGGAGTTTGATGTGGAAGAGCCCATACCAAATGAGAACAATCAAACAGACAAAGAAGTAGAAATACTGGAGACATCTCCACAAGGACCTATGGAATCACAACCGGAAAAGATGCCAGATACAATGGAAAACAGTGGAACCAAAAGACTACACACATCAGACACCTTTGATTATGACAAGGAAAATCCCTGACTAGGTGCTGAAAATCCACTTCAACTTGTAGCCACGATGTCGTCTCAAGGGGAGTGGCGCAAGGTCGAGAAGAAAAGAGGAGGAAAACATGTTTTTCTCCCCATATGTACTTTAAACTTTTTTTATTGGACCCCTGATTTGAGGTCATTTGACTTGCAGATGAAATGCGACTTAGCATATACAACATGTAATTTTGTTTTCATTAATAAAATTACTACTTTTCTTACGGGAAAAAAAATCAAGTATTCAATACAATGATTTACATTAGCTTTACAAAACAACGAATTTTAGCTGGAATTGTCATTGGGTATTTATTGTCTAAATTGCCCAGTGCTTATATTGATCCTCATTTGTGTAAACCAGATTAGCATGGATATCACTATTATAGGAAAAATATAAATATAAATAACCTTAATTTCATAGAATTTAAAAATTTGTTTAAATGGAAGGAAGGCCAATCATATAAGATTAAAGTTTTAGAAAGTGAAAAAGTGTCTTTAAAAAAGGAAAATTTTAAAAGTGGAAGATTGTTAAAAAAAAATAAGAAATATAGAATTTAAATTCTAGGATGTGAAGAAGGTATAGAAAAGAGAAACATGGGTGTGTAGTTAATTTTAAGAAGTAAAATTATATCTCTAATTTTTAATGATACGTAAAATTGGTTAGAGGTGTTTAAGGGCTAGAGAATGAATGCAGAGAGATTTTGAAATTGAGGATAAACACACCTCAAAAGGAAAGGTGTACAAGTAAATGAAGTTTATTGTTTTCCAATATTAAAGAACTAGCAAGCTTTTCACTGCTTGGTATAGATGTGTAATTTTAGAAAGACACATTTCCTGCCTTTACGGATAGAGTAGGTGGTGCCTTTACAAGTAGAGTTGGTGGTGCAATTATCCTTGTAGGGCATGGGAATAAATGTTGCAACAAATGATTGTGTTACCAAAAATGTTACAAGAGAAGGTAGCTAGACATTTTAATTCTTAATGAAGTTTTGATAGATTATGATGACAATTGTCTAGTAGTTCTTTGACAATTTCATGGATTGAAGAAACCTCTGCTGCAATAGTAGCTACAAAGTTTAGTGATCAACATTATCTTAATAAATAATTTCTCACATGTGAATGTAGTTTTATAAAATACATTAAAGACGAAGTTAAATAATCTCTTTCACATGTGAATGTAGTGTTATAAAACACATTAAAGATGACTTCTTGGTAATGAGCCATTGAGAATATGGAGCATTTTAAAACGCAAATAATAAACATCATCTTATTAAACAATTTCTTTTACATGTGATTTTAGTTTTATAAAGTGCACTAAAGGATGATTTTAGTAATGAGCCTTTGAAAATATGAAGCATTTTAAAATTCAAATATTATGAAATTTATAAAGTGGTGGTTATGGATGAGGTTTAAAATTGGTAGTAGTTTAGAGATACGGTAGTGTGTCTATAAGATAACAAATTAGTGTTTTGTATTGACAACTCAAGTTTAATACAAGGATTTTTGTTACCACATAAAACTTTGTGGGAAAATCAAGGGATGTTTCCCCTCTTTTGAAGACTAGGGCACTTCATCTAGGGGCATTTGAATAAGATCACTGTTGACAATAATGAGCCAAATAAGAAATTTGGTTTAAAATTATAGTTTAGAGATAGGGTAGTGAGCATAAGATAACAAGTTAGTGTTTCATATTAACAACCCAAGTACTAACTTTCTTTTTGTCAAGAAAAGCTTTGTGGGAAAGCAATGGATGCTTCCTCACATTTGTAAATTAGTGTGCTTCACATGGGGTGATATGAACTTGGGTAGTTGTCACCACAACTAGGAAAAATAGCCAAATGTACAATGATGTTGATGACTAGTTGAGCTAATCCCTTGGGCTATCTAGCAATAAAGAACCTATACACATGGATGCATACATTTTTTTAACAAAATTTAGTAGATGATTTGTATTATGCAAAAAAAAAAGATTCAGTTTGTTGTCAATCAATGGTAGTACAAAGAAATTATAGAGGTCCATATAGCCTAGAGCTTAATTGGTACTTTGGTTGCTAGTGGCAAGAGTTAGCTAATAAATGGACAAAACAACTACAAAAAACCTTGTAGATCCTACAAAAAGACCCAAAGATGCACATAAAAGTTAGGGAAATACCATTGTCTTTGTGCTTTATGGGAAAGTGCTCCTTTGCATGTAGTTGGTGTGTGAGGGAAAGGATAGAGACTATTCTCTTAAATTTTGGTGACCTATCGATGTGCGAAAGTCCACAATTTTCCTTTGGTACCCATGAGAGCTCTAAGAGATGGTCAAGTGTTGATGTAGTCGGTTTGTAGTTGTTGGTGAACCAAAATGAAGCACCAACAATAGATAATTTCAGCTGGGGAGGTAGAAGGGTTCCCCCCTTGAACCAAACCCTGGCTCAAATTACCTCAAGGATAGGAGTCCTCAAAGGCATCGTGAACCAACGAGAAAATTAAAGATGTCCACCCATGAATCCCTGTTCAAACTCATTTTGAAAAAACACCATCTAGGTAGCCATGAACAATCGTACACACATAGAGAAGGCAAATCACAAAGAAACCACAAATGTTCCAAGGTGGGGGATACTTGCGACTTGGGGGGTAACGATCAAGAGGTAAGGGCTCCAAGCTCCCCCACATCCAACGGCTATCTCATGAATCAACAAAGTTTCGGGTTATAAGCCAAGCAAACCCTCAACAAAGTTCCAAGTGAATATGAGCCAAGCAGACCCTAAATTGAGAACTTCCATTGCCATCCATCCTCAACTTATTCATACCACCTTGATTGCGTGAAATAGAGGCATTTGGTTCATAATTACAGTCACATTACCCTACCCTGGGGTGAGTAACTTGCCATTCATATCCTTGCATGGGAGCAGAGTGCTTCATAAATTGTGATTTGACATGAAATGGTTGACTAAACATCATTATGGAATTGGCTGTTGATAAAGCTTATTTTTCCTTAATTGTGAGATTATCATAGTTCTCTAATTTCTTGTTTTTCAAAGAACATGATAAAAGCTTGCTTACGAGATGCTCTGCAACATTTGTCTCATTCTAGAAAAGATAATCATTACTCGATAATTGATTGGTAAGGTGTGTAGTGTCTTGTTGTAGCAGCAACAACACCCTCCAAAATTTTGGCCTACATCCAAATTTCAGAGCCTTCCTTGGTTTTTCCCCTGATGGTTGCTGATGGACTGCTTGCTGGTTCCAATGACAATCATCCGAATCTGGTTGCAATATCTTGTATGTCTCCAGTTTGGTCTTTTTCCAATTCCCTGAGGTCCTCAGTCATGAAATCTCTACTTGTGCAATAATGGAAAGCTAATAATTCACTGTCACAAACAACTAATATTTCCCTTGAACTGCAATTGTTTTATCTCATGCCTGTTTTCAACATGAATGAAACAAGGGATATCTAGAATTGGCGCACATGTTCTTGCAACACAAACATGTTGTCAACGCTTTTATAACCATTTCAATACACCATACGTTTCACAATAGTGTACAACACTCAGCTTATAATGGATACGCAAATCAAACCTTTTAAATCATGACAGCAGCGTATTGCATATTAAATGGACAACGCACATGCGTTTCACTGTTTTATGACTCATACAATTCAAACCCCGCTCGGCCTTCTCATAATCAACACAATTCACATTGATTTAAACTATAGTGGACAACATATAATTCATGGAGGATAGTGCACTGTATTGTCAAAGTTTGAGACTGTTACAATATACCATACATATATTTATGCGTACAACACACTGTAATTAAATAAACCAATATGCTCTATTCAAAGTATGGCATCAGCGCATCAAAACTCATCGGACAGTGTAATAAATATGGTTTAATAACAGCCACGGTATATATTAGCTAACGCAGTCTCCCAATGGAACAGCTACAACGTTCCAATTAACTCTACAAGCATACACACATGAATTGACACCGCTTCCAATTAATTTACAGTCATACATATCCCATAAAAGAAAACAGTATGTGCACTGTTGGGATATTAAAGTAACTCTAATTTTTATTCAATCCTCCCTTTATGAACAACGCGGAAATCTTTTTTTTACACAGTTAAACAGTCTATGTTTTCACACAAGTCTGCGCTCTCCTCCCTATCCAAGGCACTCTGTTTTTCTTTCCTTTGAAGCGCGGCTAATACATTCAATTTTCCCCATTGTTTCATTCATGTTGAAAATAGGCAGGAGATAAAACAATTGCAGTTCAAGGGAAATATTAGTTGTTTGTGACAGTGAATTATTAGCTTTCCATTATTGCACAAGTAGAGATTTCATGACTGAGGACCTCAGGGAATTGGAAAAATACCAAACTGGAGACATAGAAGATATTGCAACTAGATTCAGAAGATTGTCATTGGAACCAGCAAGCAGTCCATCATAAGTGGTATCAGAGCGGGAATACTTTGCTGAAGAAGTTTGTTTTTGAATGAATATAGCTGAAGTATGTTTCTTTGATTTTTAAAATTGATATGCAGCATACACAAATACAGTGAAGAAGATTGCAGAAGTGGGAAGAAGACAAGATCATGCAAGATCTTAAGAGGTGAGATGATTTTTGATTGAAAGTTTATCAATTGAAGTTTATGGTTGCAGAGGCGTGGCAGTGAACCTGAAGAATCCATAAGGAATTGGATATAGAGGACAACTGAAGTGTTCTCAGGAGAGCGTGGGAGATTGCAAAAGCCTAGAAGGAGCAAAGGTGTTGCTCAGGAAGAGGTTCCTGACGGAGGACCCGTGCTTACCAAAAGACTAAGTGAGGAGAGCTTAGTGAGGTAAGATTGCAGCCAAGAGGACTAGCTGTTGCAAAAGCTTGTTGCCGAAGATGACTACTAATAGTCATAGCAGAGGTTCAGGAAAAAGCCACAGTAGAGGACATAAGAAAGAGGATGCCAAAATAAATGGCAAGAAGATGAGTCAAGAGGAAGTTGAAATGGAACAAGGAGAATTTCTGGGAGATAGTGAAGATGAAGACTTGAAGACTGAAACTTCAAGTAAGACCAAAGGGTCACATGGTTTTAAATCTCACAATTTGTGTATGTTTGCAGGTGAAAGACAATTGGCTGATATTGTCATGAAGAAGGAGTCTAATCAGGATGTTGATGCAGAGAAAGAAGGACCAACTGAAGATTGCTCAAGAGTTGTTGAAGGGACTGTAAATGATGATGTGATGCTTCAACAATGCTACAAAGAAATTGCACTGTTGGAATACTGGTTGGAGAATCCAGGGTATGACAGGGAAAGTGCAGCAGATGGAAGAGTTCAATACAGTGAACAAATACAGGAAATTGCCATGGACGCAGATGACATGGGAGAAAGACTGGTTGACAATCTTGAGAATTCTTCAAAGGATTATTTGAGAAGTTTGGATCAGCATATTGATGTGTTGATAATGTAGGATTCAGAACAATATGCTGAGATGCTGACAAAGGAGTACAAGGCACTGATGCCTTTTGATTTTTATTCTAACCAGTCTTTTGTGAATGCAGGGATTGTTGCCGAATATTTGACTCAGTTGAGTAGTCAAATGCAGGGAGAAGTTTTCTCTTCTAGAAGACAAGAGGGCATGGATGATCGGGTGGCAGTCGGAACTGAAACAAGAATAAGAGCAAGAAGTCAGCAGGTAACAGGACAGACTGAGCAAGCCGTTTTAGCTCAGCAGGCAGCAAGAAATCAACAGTTTGAAGAATTATTGAACAAAGAAATTGAGCTCATTAGAAGAATCATGTTAAAAGCATCTCAGCAGAAGACATCAGCAAGGAAGGGAAGCAGCGGAAGCAACATCAAGATGAAAATAGAGACAGATCATGAAAGTGCAGCTAATGGAGCAAGACAACATAAAATATGGAGGCCTGGAGAAAGGCAGCAAGTAACAGCAGATGGGGACTTGCAGAACAAAGTATGGGATCCAGGCGGACAAGATAAAAAAAAGCATGATCAGGAGATCATGATCATTTTCAACCTTGGGAGTCTGATGCAGGAGGAGACGACTCAGAGAAAAGCCTGCACTTTCTAATTTTTTTTCTCAGTTAAAAATAGGAAAGTAAAAAAATTATGTAAATATTATTTTCCTAAATAAAAGGATAGAATTGGGATAAGAATTCTATGTTTCGAGTTAAAATTAGGATAAGGATGGGGAAAAGTTTCGAGCTTTAAATCACTATGTAAAATGGGAAAAAGCCTGCTTTTTCCAGGAGATAAGGAGAAGATCTTTCCTTATGTATGTATCCTTTAATTATAAATAAAATGGCAGCAAGCTCTCAAAAGAGAGAGAGGTGAGGCGTGCCAGAAGAATTACGAATGAAAATTTCTCTCGCCATTTGGTAAAATTCAGTGGTATTTTGTTAAATTATATGCATGCTTTCAATAATAATTGACTGTGTAATGAAAGGAGTTAAATTGCCTCTTATTGGCGGGTTTTGATGTTTTATTACTGTGGTAGCTTCCCCTGAGATGTATTTACTGTGTTAAACGATTTATGTTAGTTTCGTTATTATGCTGCCAGCATTCTAATCTATTTCGTTAAAATCAAATGGGGAGACTCTGCAAATGGGGAGACTCTGTTTTGCGCAGAGTCATGGTGATATTAAAGGGAGCGGTGGAAGTATTATACGGTGACACCATTTTATAGCCGCGAAGATTTATATGGTTCCATTAAAATTGTTGTGCATGTGAAACGGTATTACCTGATCTATATTGGACAGAGTATTTGCACGGATTTTTTATTTTTTATTTTATTTATTTATTATTTATTTTTTTCATTATATATGTATGTCTGTATTGAAACCGTGGGCGCAACTTGGTATGAGGAGCGTGAGGTTGCAATATATATATATATATTATATATATATATATATATATATATTATATATAAAAACCTGTTTTAAAACTCGATAGAGGAGCACGTGGTTCCAACAATTTTTTGTTGTTTGCATGTGGCTGGAAAGCGTATTTAAGCTGAGGTACAAGTATTTACATATGAGTTGGTTGTATTGTTAAAGAAATACTATCGCGCTGACTTCTATGACATTCAGTTCCAGAACTCCCGTATTTGCCATTGCCAACACCATAATTCACATACATACACTCAGCTTGGGAAACTGTTTGAGATGAATTTGTATAAGCATGAAATAGAGGATTCTAGGTATTGCAGGGTTAACCTCACATGAGATGGAGGATTCGGGGTATTGGAGGATAACCTTGCATCAGTTGCAAACACTCGGGCTCATCCCATAAACTCTTGTTGAGTCTTTACACCCTTTTTGGATTGTTGGCATTATGATATAGGTTTAGCGCTATGACACAGGCGTTGTCCTCGATGGCAACTCACTCAGATGACAGATCACAATTTAGGCTCACAGGGTGAAGGAAAAAGAGATATACGCAGGTTCCCCTTAACCAAGCTGCGTATACACGCGGGTTAGACGACCAGAAGGCGCGTATGCGTATACACGCAATTTCGCGCAAAGAAAAGTGGGTACATGTTGGAAAACTTGGTTTTGACTTGTGGTATTGATCCAAGGTATCTTGACGTGTGTTGATCCCAGGTATTTGGTCCAAGGTATTGCTTCTAAATGGTTTTGGACCATGGTATTGAGTAAGGCCTAAGACTATAAAAGGAGGAGGAGATCATTAGGCAAAGGTACTCAAGCATTGAATATCTAGTGAAGAACAAGATCTAGAATACTGGTAATTGGGTTATGGTACATAGCTAGATCTGAATCAAGGAGGAACCTGAGCGCTTGAAGAATGATAAGCTCTATTGAAGGGTCAAGATCTTAAGGCTTGAAGAGAAGTATCTTTGTGTAGTTTTTGATCTTTTATAATTGGTGCATGTCTTGATCTGTAAATTGGATGATCTGGGTATAAACTGATGTCTGAATAATTGAAAAGGGTAAATAATCTTTTACAGATTTGTACGTAGGTTAAGTATAGCAAAGGCGCGTATACACGCTGGTTCGACAATTCAAAACAACGTATATGCAAGTTTGCCTTCATATAACAACGTATGCACGCAGGTTCGACATATTGAAGTAGCGTACGTCTCATAAAATATCTTTTTAGCTACTTCTGTTTACTGTTGCAGTGTTCTGCGTTCTGGTTTGGGTTCTAGTACTGTTACTATTCTGGTTACAACATTCATAGAAGTGATTGTTTGATTCAGATTTGGTTAGTGCAAGGGAGATTGATTAATGTAGATATATTTTGATGTTTGATTGATGCTATTGATGGATCCAGTCTGAAAATTTATGAAATGTGGTCCCTGGAAGAAAAGAGAAGGTTGTAGCCTTCTATAAGTCAACACCTACATACTGGTACATCAGCTAGTACAAGAGCTAAGGGGGTTGTAGCTCCCTTCCAGGAGACGCTGAAGAACGAGAGAAGGTTGTAGCCATCTGCAAGTAAAAGCTTGCATACTGGTATAAGACTGCACCAGTACAGAAATATTGTAAAAAGAAGTTTCTTATTACAGGAAGATAGAGACAAATTGTAGTAGGTGGTTTTCACCAACATTGAGTTTCCACCTTATATCTTGTGTTCTTGTGTGTGATTGTCTGCTTTGTTTTTACTGTACCTATTACTGCTTATATGATTCTGATACACAGATTAAATATCAACTAACTAAATAATAAGTTTACAAGGTATACGCTGGTTGCTCTAAACACAATTGCGTACATACGCAAGTTGCATTAACTGAAGTAACGCACAAAAATCTGTTTATGGAAATGAAATATTGTTAAGTTGCTAACACTGATTCACTCCAGCCTCTCAATGTTATTTCTGACAATTGGTATCAGAGCAGGTCCTTTAGAAGAAGCTTGATTGCTTGAAGGAAGATCTATCATCATGAGCAACTACGAAAGAAAAGCATCCATTAGGCCACCAATCTTTGATGGGAGCAACTTCGTCTATTGGAAGGTAAAAACCAAAACCTATCTTCAATCTCTTGAAACAGAAGTTTGGGATATCATGGAAGGAGGATACACATTTCCATCAGCGACTCCTACAGATACGGCAGATAAAAAACAATATGAAACAAATGCAAAGGCTGTCAATACTCTATTGGGAACTCTGTCACAATCATAATTCGTCAAGGTTATGCAGCTCAAAACCGCCAAAGAAATATGGGAGAAGATCATTCTAAGCTATGACGGAGACGATCAGGTAAAACGTGCAAAACTGCAATCTCTCATAATTCAATATGAAACTCTCAGGATGCACAATGATGAAAGTGTAGCTAATTATTTCTTACGTATAAATGAGATTGTTAATCGCATGAAAAACTTGGGTGAAGAGATAAAAGAAGTTACTTTAGTTGAAAAGGTTCTAAGATCCTTGGCTTCTAAGTTTGAATCAAAAGTTTCTGCCATAGAAGAAAAACAGGATCTTCAGAGTATTATTATGTCGCAGCTGCACGGAATCCTAACTGCTTTTGAAATGAGAAAAGGGGCTCCATCAGATATGAGAGAAGCTGCATTCAAAGCTTCAGGAAAAGGAGAACTCAATGAGTCAGGACATACGTCAGAAGGAGAGGAAGAATCAAACTTTGTCAAGAACCTTCAATGGGTTTCTGGAAGATTCAGAGGTAAACTACTTTTCAAATGTTTTGCTTGTGGAAGAGCAGGTCATTATGCTGCCAAATTTCCTCACAAAGATAAGCTAAAGGTAAAGAATCAACAAAATGGAATAGAAAACAAAGTGTAAATAAGAAGAGCTACTATACGCATAAAGATAATGATGGTTTATCAAATAGTGATGAAGATGAAAATAATAATGATTATAGACTTCTGATGGCTTTTGAAGATGATGATTTCTTGGATGCTTTAGATGAAGATGGTCTCTATGAAGATATTGCTAAACTTAAAATATGTTTAGAAGAAAATAGTATGATTATAGATACTCTTACATTCCAACTTGCTGAAAGGGAAAACAATGAAAAGTTAGAATGTGAAATTGTGGGTCTAAGAAAAGAAATTGAGAAAACAAAAGCTCTCAATCTGAAGTTTGCTAAAGGATCAGAAACTTTAGATGAAATTATCAAAGTGCAACGTTCTCCTCTGATAAAGACAAGTCTGGGATATACTGAAGAACCATCTCAAGCACAGAAGCCATCAACCTCCAAAAACTATCTTGATGCAGCAAGGAGAAATGAACAGGTTGACAATCGTCAGCAGAGGCTTAAAGCAAATCATCAGGTAAATCAAGTTCAATCTACTTCAAGGATGAATATAAGCTATAACTAACCACAGGTAAATCATTCTCAATTTGCTTCAAGAATGAATGTCAATAGAAACTACAATCATCAGGTCAGTGGATTCAATGATCGCAGGAATTTCTTTAATGGGCAATGTTTTTCATGTCATAGCGTTGGACACAAAGCTGCTCAATGTGTTGCTTACAAGACCATCATGACTAGAGAAGCACGAAATCAAAGGAATGTGATTGGGATCATGAAAAGGACCTACAATAACTTTTCTGCGCTTGAAAATGAAATAGAATGCTCCATCTGTAACAACTTCGGTTATGAAGACTTTGAATGCAGGAGTAAATTTCGGCAAACATCTCAGAAGGAGCAAGCTTCATTGGGTCCCAAAACATGGAAGAAGAAAGAACCACAAACCGAAAGATGTGGTATAGCCTTATATGTAGAAGGACAAGAAAATAAATGGTACATCGACAGTGGATGCTCGAAACACATGACTGGTGATAAAGAAAAACTTTAGCCATATGATGCTTTAGAAAAGGAAAGGAAGGTCTCATTTGGAAATGACACTCCTGCAGTCATAAAAGGTAAAGGCTTTGTTCTCTTAAAGGAAAGGTTAACGTTGGGAATGTTATGTACGCTGATGGTTTAAAGCATAATCTATTGAGTGTTAGTCAAATGCGTGATTAAGGAAATGAGGTAGTATTTCGATCAAATGGATGTGTTGTTCATGAGCTTGATATAAGAGAAACAGTGATCAAAGGTGTAAGAACTCCAAACAACCTGTACATTCTAAAGGGGGGACAACAACAGTGCTACCTAAGCAAAAATGATGAACACTGGCTATGGCACAGAATATTGGGGCATCTAAGTTTCCCTCAAATAAGAAAAGCATGCAGATACCAGGTGGTTCGTGATCTTCCGGATATCTGCATTTCAGAAAATACAATATGCAAATCATGTCAATTTGGAAAGCAAACCAGAACACATTTCCCTGAAAAGGAAGGATCAGCTAGTAATCCTCTTGAACTTGTTCTTACTGACTTATGTGGACCATCAAGGAAAAAGTCACCTCGTGGAGAATAATATTTTATATTATTCATTGATGATTTTTGAAGAATGTGTTGGATAGGACTTCTAAAGCACAAAGATGAAGCTTTGAAAAGTTCAAAGCCTTGGTTGAAAATGAATCAGATCAGAAAATCAAATTCCTCAGGTCTGATCGAGGAGGGGAATTTACCTCGAATGAATTTTTCGACTTCTGTGAAGAACATGGAATAAGAAGGGAATTCTCTACCGCAAGAACTCCTCAACAAAATGGAGTGGTAGAAAGGATGAACATAACTGTTCAACAAATGGCTTGTGCGCTGCTAGATGAGTCTGGAACTCCTGCAACCTTCTGGGGAGAAGCTGTATTCGCTGTCATCACTATTCTTAACAAAACAAACGTTCGGGTAAACAACACTCAAACTCCTCATGAAATTTGGTATGGTAAGACTCCTACTGTAAAATACTTCAAAGTTTTTGGAGCAAATCTTACATCAAAATGACTGATGAAAAACTCGACAAGTTTGAACCTAGAGCAGATATAGGCATTCTCCTTGGCCACTCTTCCTCGAGTAAAGGTTACAAGTGTTATGATAAAAGATTTGGGAAAATTGTTGAAAGTATTGATGTTGTGGTTGATGAAGCAGGCGAAAATCCAAAGCAGGTAAAAACTGAAAAGTGGGAAGAAGATGAGGATTATCCTTCCACATCAAATCAGACTAATGCTGAAGAATAAGAAACTAATGAAGCACCAGAAGAGCAGATAACGACAGAAGAAAAGACTCCATCTAGATATGTTCAGAAAAATTATCCAGAGACTTAAATTTTGGCACAGAAAGAGGCAAGTGTGTAGACAAGAAGAACTATTAGAGAAGCTTCAAGCTATCTAGCATGCTTTCCTCCATCAAACCGAAAAATGTACATGAAACATGCAAAGATGAATGTTGGGTCAAGGCTATGAATGAAGAGCTTGAGAAAATTGAAAAGAATAATACTTGGGAATTGGTTCCTAGACCTCATGATAAGAATGTCATTGGAACCAAATAGATATTCAAAAACAAGCTGAATGAAAATGGAGAAGTTATTAGAAACAAGGCCAGACTAGTTTGTAAAAGGTATGCTCAACAAGAAGGTATAGACTTTGAAGAAACTTTTGCACCTGTTGCTAGACTTGAAGCCATAAGAATGTTTCTTGCTCTTTCTAGCTTTCAGAAGTTCAAAGTATATCAAATGGATGTGAAATCTACTTTTCTTAATGGAGACCTAGAAGAAGAAGTTTATCTTGAGCAACCAGACGGATTCATCCTTGGAAATGATCCCAAACTTGTATGCAGACTCAGAAAGGCTCTCTATGGTCTCAAACAAGCTCCAAGGGCTTGATATTATCGTCTTGACAAATACCTTCATCAACAAGGTTTTTCAAAAGGATCAGCTGATAACAATCTATATATAAAAATTGAAAATGAAAAATTGCTAATACTTGTTGTGTATGTTGATGATATCATTTTTGGTAGCAATGAAGAAGCCATGAGTCAAAACTCTGCTTTGGTAATGCAGAAAGAATTTGAAATGTCCCTACTTGTTGAGCTCACATATTTTCTTGGTTTACAAGTCAACAAAATAAAGATGGTATTTTTCTTTCACAAACCAAGTACCTCAAGCAAATTTTGAAAAAATATGGCATGGAAGATTCTAAACCAGTATGTACCCCTATGGTAACAAGATGCAGCGTCAACGCAAATGACGAATCAACAGTAGTACATCAACCAACTTACAGATCCATGATTGGTAGTCTGCTCTATCTAACAGGTACTCGATCAGACATCATGCATGCAGTGGGAATAGTTGGAAGATTCCAAGCAAATACAAAGGAAGCACACCTTCAGGCAGTCAAAAGTATTTTCAAATATCTTCAAGGAACACAAAACTTTGGTTTATGGTATCCTAGAGATACAGATCTTACACTTCATGCATATACAAATGTAGATTGGGCAGGAAGTGTGGATGACAGAAAAAGCACTAGTGGTGGTGACTTCTTTATGGGTTCCAGATTAGTGTCTTGGTTCAACAAGAAACAAAGTTCAATTGCATTATCTACAACTGAAGCAGAATATGTGGTTGTTGCATCTTGCTGCACACAACTCCTTTGGATGATGCAAACATTACAAGACATTCAGATCACTTGTACTCCACCCATCTCCATTCTATGTGATAATACAAGTGTAATCAATATTTCAAAGAATCCTATCATGCATTCCAAAAACAAGCACATACCTATCAAATATCAAGTGCTTGAACAAAAGGTCAAATTGGAGTATGTTCCCTCCAAAGAACAGGTTGCTGATATATTCACCAAATCATTGCCCAAAGAGATATTTGAATATCTCATACAGAAGCTGGGAGTAGTTGATGCTTCATCTTGCTGTTGAAACCTATTTGTTTCAGAGAACAGTGGTTGTATGCGAGTTTTATGAAGCGTATCTGCGTACATATGCTGGTTTTTGTGGATACAACCGCATATATGTTGGTTGAAGAATATCAGTGGGCCAGACTCAGGATGAAAAGAGTCTGATATGGGTCTGACAGTGATCATCTGGCACAGGTTCAGGGGTAGCATATACTTCTAATTGTTGGCATTATCTTGGTACAATTTCACAGTTGTTTCTGATTCAGGAGGAACAGGTGCAGGGGGGATCATGGTTGCTGGTCTGGATGGTGATTGACAGATGCTGTTGATAATAGTTGCTGTTGACTATCATAGTCTTTTTCTAGATATTTTGTCTCTATGTCATGTATATATTTTATTATCAAGGTCATGTAACGACCTATTTTGTTTTCCCACTATGCCTGGGATGGATGATGTAATTTTCTTGTTTTATCATGTATAAACTTTTGGTATATCCCCACTTGATTGGGAGATGGATGTATGTATGAGTCTTTGGTGATAGGAAGGTCATTATGATGTATAAAGTCATGTTCTTCTTGTAGAACACCTTTTTGCAGACCTTTCTTATAGTCAGGGGGAGCATGAACAACACACTTAAGCATATCAAAGATTTTAGCATGTACTCAGGGGGAACATAACCCTTTGCCCTTGATGACAAAGGGGAAGAGTGACTTGGGTTTGCCATCAAGTCCAAAGGGGGAGATTTTTGGCATTATGACATAGGTTTAGCGCTATGACACAGGTGTTGTCCTTGATGGCAACTCACTCAGATGACAGATCACAATTCAGGCTCATATAATGAAGGAAAAAGAGATATACGTAGGTTCCCCTTAACCAAGCAACGTATACACGTGGGTTAGATGACCATAAGGCGTATATGCGTATACACGCACTTTCACGCAAGGAAAAGTGCGTACATGTTGGAAAACTTGGTTTTGACCCGTGGTATTGATCCAAGGTATCTTGACCGAAGTGTTGACCCTAGGTATTTGGTCCAAGGTATTGCTTCTAAATGGTTTTGTACCATGGTATTGAGTAAGGCCTAAGACTATAAAAGGAGGAGGAGATCATTAGGAAAAGTTACTCAAGCATTGAATATCTAATGAAGAGCAAGATCTAGAATACTGGTAATTGGGTTATGGTACATAGCTGGATCTGAATCAAGGAGGAACTTGAGCGCTTGAAGAATGATAAGCTCTATTGAAGGGTCAAGATCTTAAGGCTTGAAGAGAAGTATCTTTGTGTAGTTTTTGATCTTTTATAATTGGCGCATGTCTTGATTTGTAAATCTGATGATCTGGGTATAAACTGACGTCTGAATAATTGAAAAGGGTAAATCATCTTTTACAGATCTGTACGCAGGTTAAGTATAGCAAAGGTGCATATACACGCTGGTTCAACAATTCAAAACAGTGTATACATAGGTTTGCCTTCATATAACAGCGTATGCATGTAGGTTCGACATATTGAAGTAGCGTACGTCTCATAAAATATGTTTTTAGCTACTTCTGTTTATTGTTGCAGTGTTCTTGGTTCTCGTACTGTTATTGTGCTGGTTACAACATTCAGAGAAGTGATTGTTTGATTCAGATTTGGTTAGTGCAAGGGAGATTGATTAATGCAGTAATATTTTGATGTTTGATTGATGCTATTGGTGGATCCAGTGTGAAAATTTATGAAGCGTGGTCCCTGGAAGAAAAGATAAGGTTGTAGCCTTCTGTAGGTTAGCACCTATGTTCTAGTACATTAGCTAGTACAAGATTTAAGGGGGTTGTAGCTCCCTTCTAGGAGAAGCTGGAGAACGGGAGAAGGTTGTAGTCATCTGCAGGTAGAAGCCTGCATACTGGTATAAGACTGCACTAGTACAAAAATATTGTAAAAAGAAGTTTCTTATTAAAGGAAGATAGAGACAACTTGCAGCAGGTGGTTTTCACCCACATTGGGTTTCCACCTTATATCTTGTGTTCTTGTGTGTGATTGTTTGCTCCGTTTTTATTGTACTTGTTACTGCTCATATGGTTTTGATACACAGATTAAAGATCAACTGACTAAATAATAAGTTTACAAGGTATACGCTGGTTGCTATAAACAGAGTTGCGTACATACGCAAGTTGCATTAACTAAAGTAGCTTACAAAAATCTGTTTATGGAAATGAAATATTGTTAAGTTGCTAATATTGATTAACCCCCCCCTCAGTATTATATCCAACTATTTGCTATGTCATGCTTGCTAGTTTGTTCTGGCAATTTTGAAGGTTTGTCTTTGTGTGTATGAGTTGTTTTCGCCCCGTGAACATCAGTCGTAATCACACACAAAGTTGTAAACACTGTCACGCAATTGTCGTTACGGTCATTCGAAGATCTATCTCAAGTGTCGTACTTGTCGCTCTTAACCTTTGAGTCAATCTCACTGAGCACATGTTTGTCTATTGGTTTCAGGGGTCTTATCGTCAAGTTGTGCTAAGTGTGTCATCATAATGTCATGTGTGCACAAGTTCACTTGCTTTCACACTCAGTGATTTTTCCTGAAAATCTATCAACCGAACAACCTTCCTTCAACTAGACCTTGATCTCAGTGACCTTGCTTTGTTGCCCAGAATTGCACAGAGCTTGAGGTTGTCCTCCGGGGTAGCCTGCACTGCACAATCTTGGAAGTGAGCCAGCCGATTGTCTCCTAGAACTGCGCAGAAGCTGTCCACAAGTCCGATCTACTCCGCGCTTCCCGCAACATCACTCATCAAGCCTCCCTCTGGTATTTTGGAAAACATGAACTGCACTATGACCCAAGGCTGCACTGCTCCCTAAAACTGCGCATAAGTTGTCCAACTGCTTGCCCTGCACTGTCTGCAGAAACTGCGCAGAGCTTGTGAGTTAGGCCTCTATTTCCTGTCACTACAATGTTCTTGAGAATTGTGAAGATCTGAGTGGAAGCCCCCATGTTGACTTGCTCTGTGCTCCCTCTAAAAATTGCGCAGTTTTGACTAGCAACCTCTCTGTTGCCCTGCTCTACACTCATCTCGGAAACTGCGCAGAACTGACTGCCCAACACTATCTCTCAGAGATGCGCAGGTCTGGCCAGCAGCTCCCGGCAGCCCGATCCAGCCCTGCTCTGGAAAACTGTGCTGAAATCTATGCTAGTGCCTCCTGCTGCCTACTTTGTCTTCCCTAGAGAAATTGTATAGATTCCTAATTGGACCCTCCGATGACCTGTCCAGTCCTCATCTTGAAAATTGCACAGAATTTCCCAACAGTTCCTCGACACCTTGCCTTTTCTTCCTCCCAGGAACTACACAATTCTACCTCCCAGTTGGGTTTTACCTCGCAGCTGTCATTGTTGTCTCAAACTATGCAAGTTTTCCTCCCAGTGATATCTGTGCAATTTTTCTCGATAGTGCTTCGGAGCCTCACATCCTGGCCTGAGTTGTGCTCTACGCAGTTTCAGTGCCTTGTCTCTCTCTCGGTCATCTACACCGAAACAGAAAACAATGCATCATGTTAAACTAGGAGATTTCGGGATTTGATGTCGTCTCATCATGAATGATTGTAGGAACAGGTACATTGATGAAACATAGCACAACGACGAATGGGATGAAGAAGGAGCGCATGCTAGAAGAATTGCTTGCAATTGAATGAACGCACGAAGCACATCGAGCAACGAGCGAAAGGGACACATACACATGCACCATCAAGTAAAGACCAAGACCATCAAAGACCCCGTGCACTTTGCTATGCAGAGGTGAAGACATGTTACACCGAGAGCACACCCATCACTCAGCAGCACAACAACTCGACACAGACACCACAATCAGGGCCCAGTACATGTTAGCAGTGTCATGTCTAGTTGTGTCATGGCCACATCACTACTATGGACCATACTTGTTGTAATCGAATGTAATGGAATGTGAAAGTCCAAGAGACAAACATATGAAGCTGAAGAGTCACATCAGTTGAAAAGTCATAGGAATTCAAACAATGATGAGGGAAGTCGAAGAGTCACAAGGGCCAGTTACCCCCTTTGGATATATATACCCCCTCATTGTATGAGCAAATGACTTTTCGCCTTGGCTCCTCCCACATACCCTTGAGAGTCTGTAGTCTGTTCTTTAAGGAGCGAGGAGTTGCTCCAATGTCCCACTACTGGGGCTAGTGATGTATGGTATACATATGTGTCTTGGAACTTTTTCTTAATTCATAACCCTGTCTCAGGCCAGTACGTTTTCACACATGTTTTGTATCTGTTTGTAAGACTATTCTTTAAACGTTTGTAATGCATGTTTGCTCAACTTGTATTAAGATAGTTGAACTACTTCGGTTATTTTAGTACTTACATTATTGAAGGTGTGTTGTATTGTTTATCACTATTGTCCCGTCTGTGTGGACTACTCTGCTAGACATTAGACAAACCATTATTGTATTTTCTTGGTTTTAACGATCGTCACCCCTGTGTGGACTACTCTGCTGGATGGTGTACGTGTTTTCCCTTGAACTTTGGTTTTCACGACTGCCACATCTGCTGTGGACTATTTCGCTGGATGCTGGACAAACCATTGTGTGTTTCTTCCTGGGTTGGGATTATTCCCTCTCATCAAGAGGCTCACTTCAATTTCCCGTTTGACAGTAAGAGAACCCAAACAAAAAGTTACATTAAACACTCACCAAGCATACTCATCTCCCTTTCTTGAAGTTACAGACATAACACTCTCATGTGTTGAACAATAAGAGCTAAGGAAAATATCTAAGATAATGGAAACTGAGACGTCGTATCGGATGGGGATCGTACACCAAACAGTGTGAGGACTAGTTGGGACTTCATACCGGGGAGATCCCTTGAATGTTGGCGGGTTTAACACCGTAAACATTTCTTGAACTAGAAGGAGGGCCGCCAATAGTTTATGGTTGAATGTCCTCTCAATGCCACATATCCATCATTTGGTCAAGACAGTAACACAAACTCCCTCTCTCCCACGCGCAACTATGAAGTTGGTTACTCCTCACCTCGTAGACCTGAAATAGAAATTTCATATCACCACTTTCGCGCTGTCCGTCCCATCACCTGTCAATTTTCCAAAGTTGTTGGACTAATTCCAGGAGTACACAATCTTCCCTCTTCGCAGAGGAAGCAAAATACTACACCCACAGGAGTGGTAGTCTCGTCTGTTGAAGAAGCAACCCTTACCACTCTTAAAGAGTTCGCAGAAGCTGTTGAGAACGAAGAGGAACCTCATATTTTCTTAGAAGGAGAAGAAGTTAACAATGTACTTTTGGGCTCAAGTTTCGATGGTGGCAGGGAAGGGGAAGGCAACGGAGGAGGTGGAGGCGGAGATGAACCAACACATTCAAAGGTTGAATCATCTGATTCAGGAGAAGAGGAGGAAGATGAAGAAGAAGACAATATGGCTAATCAAAATATGGAGTGGATGACACAGGGCCCATTGGAACTCTAGGTTGTCTTGCACAAGATGCCAAGGCACACAGAGAAGATGTTAATGAAGTATGACCCTGATAGAGCAGTGAAGGCAGAAGACCATCTAGACACATTCTACCTACATTTGCAGACACTCGAGGTATGTTATGATGATGTTGCATGTAGACTGTTTCCATGTACCTTGGATGGCAGAGTAGCTGTATGGTACCATAGCCTTCCTGTCAACTCCATTCAGAACTGAGGGATGTTTAAGAGAATTTTCCTTGAGAAATTTGCTGTTGACAAAACCCTTCCATGTTGTTGAAATAATTGGGTAGTCTTAGGATGGAGCACAAAGAAAAAGTGAAGGGTTTTAACTAGAGGTTTAACCGTATTTTGAACAAGTTCACTGCAGACACTAAACCTCACGAATCCATCGTAGTCGAATATTATACGTCTGCACTATCGACCATCATTGCCCAATTCATCAAGCGAGCTACAAAACCAACACTTTCAGAAAATTTCCTAGAAGCAATTGATGTGGCGAAATACCTACACGCGATTGGAGGCATTGTAGATGATGAACTAGCTAAGGACTCTAAAGACACGAGAAGGAGATCTTAGACTGCTGTGGGTAAGGTAAAGGAAAAAGAAACAAGTGAAATTGAGACCCTTACTCGTCTCCTCAAGTCCTTGACAACCGAAGTAGTAGAACTCAAGCAACAGACGACCGAGACAACAGTGAGCAACATACCTCCCAGTTTTGCACGGAGGAGGAATGTGACATCAAGTAGCAGCAATGGTCATCCGACTAAATCTGCGCAGAGATCCAATTTTGTGTTCCAAGTGGACCAGTTTGTGAAGGATAACGTTTGCGTGATCCATGAAGAACGAAATTCAAAGAAGACTTATCTAGGTTGGAACAGAATTATGGACACTGGCTTCAAGGATGAATGGTCATTTTAAAGCCAGTGAGTAGGTTCAGCCGAAAGATGAATATGATGAAGAGGATGTTGCATCTAATGAAGCTCCAATTTCTGGGCACGTGGTTAACATGTATCAATGTCTTAATGTTGCCCAGAAGAAAACAACCACCGAGAAGGAGCCCCCAAAATAGAATAGTCGATACAACTTGAGAAGTCAAGGGGATCCCACTGTGATTGAGATACTGAAAGAAAAATTCAAACAACTTCTCAGAATAGTTGATCCACCGGCTAATCCAAAAGATATGTCCATGAGAAGAAAACTCCAAAACACTCCACCATACAGTATAAACACAAGTCTTCCCCCAGACAACTCGGTGAGTCTTCCTGCTTTGGATTACAATATTGTTGAAGACATGAAGAAGACCCGTGCAAACATTTCTTTGTACAAGCTTACCAAACTCACGGGTCAGTGGGATATTCTTTTGCGCACACTAGGGAAAACCTCCACAAACAATGTTACCTCTTCCAACAAGGGATTGAGCAAGTCTCCTGAATCTCTCGCATCTGTACTCAATACGCTTCACATGGAAGAAGCCAACTCGCTCTACCTACCATTCTTGTTATCATTCGAAATATTCAACTTCAATGTCCACAATTGTTTGGTTGACTCTGGCGCATTAGTCAATGTCATGCCACTCTCCATTGCTAAACAAATTAATGCGCAATGGAGTAGTACAATTGTGCAGATCATCCAACTTGATTGAACATGTGTACCATCCATTAGTGAACTTCGGGATGTGATCATTCGACTATCGTCCGATGGACGAGTTCACCAGTGCATTAACATTGTGACTGTGGACATCCCGGAAGCATATGGTCTATTTCTTAGCAGAGACTGGTCCAGTAAGTTGCAAGGATATTTTGCTACAGACTGGTCGCACTTATGGCTTCCGTACTAGGGAAGAAACAACCAGATCTGGTTGTTTTCGAAGAGGTATATGAAACACAATGTTACTCCCTTGAATGGCCAGAATGAACCGTTGGCTTTCGAAAAACTTTTGTTTGGAAATTGCTTTCTGGAAATGCAGTTGGGGTGTTATCTTGCACAACTGAGCCCCACCCCACCAGATACATAATTGGGTCTTCTTCCTTGCCCAAATGGTGGAAATGAAACTTGTATATTACATTGTAACAATAGTAGCAGTAGGGTTAGCAGTACTAGCGCGACAAGCGATCCTTGTAGAAACAACTTGTGGACCTTTTATTTTTATGGATCCATAAAACAAGATGGCTCTGGATCCAGGTGTGTTTCGATTGACCCAAGGAAAAGGAAACACTTAGTCTTGAGCCGCTTAGAGTTCGAGTGCACGAACATTATCTCTGAACATGAAGCACTCGTCTTGGGTTTACAAAAATCTCTCACCCTCAACGTTGCTATGCTAAAAGTGGTTGGTGATTCAAAGATTGTGGTATGACAGGTACGTAACACCAGAAGATGCATGGAAGAAGCTTGAGCCGATAGTAGAGTTGGGGATATTTGTAGGGTAGATTGATACACCTCACAACTATTGGGTGTACTTGCCGACCAATAGGATGATAGTTGGTTCGCAGGGATGTCAGATTCAATGAGGAGAAGGCCATGCGAGTTTCCCTTGAGAGGGAGCTTGAGCTACATGCAGATGAGGATATTTTAGCTCCTATGTTTGAGGAGCGTCAGATTGATGTGGAGCAACCACATGTAAATGATCCGAGAATGGAGACATCCACTTAGGCAGAGTCTTCCAGAGTGGGAAGAAAGTGCACCAGAGAGGTTGACAGATTGTTGGATGATGCACGGGAGAATGTGGGAGCACCCACTTCTCAGCGCAGGTAGAGGAGGTCACCTGAGAGGTACACTGGATACATGGCTCTTATGGGCGAATGAGTTGTGATAGAGCCATCTTCCTTTAAGGAAGCAGTGGAACAACTTGTTTGGGTTGATTCCATGGTGGAGGAGTATGATTCCATAGTTCGTAACAGTGTTTGGGATGTGGTTCTGAGACTGGAGGACAAGTTAGTGGTGAGCGTCCATTGGATTTACAAGATAAAGCAAGCTGTAGATGGTAGTGTGGAGAAGCATAAGGCTAGATTTGTGGCCCATGGATTTTCACAAGTAGAGGGGATTGACTATGATGAGAGCTTTGCCCCTATTGCAAGGTACTCGTCGTCAAATCTTTATTGGCACTATCTGCACATATGGGTTGGAAGATACATAAAATGGATGTGAAGACAACTTTCCTTAATGGAATGATTGAGGAAGAGGTGTACATAGAGCAACCTGAAGGTTTTGAGACCTTTGACCGTGAGTCACATGTGTGCCAGCTCAAGGGAGCATTGTATGGGCTGAAGCAAGCACCTCGTGTTTGGTACTCTAGGATAGATAGCTACTTCATTGGGTTGAGCGTCATGAAGAGTGAAGAAGATGCGAACCTGTACCACATAGTGGTGGAAGGTAAACTGTTGATCATTGTAATTTATGTTGATAATCTCCTACTGATAGGTGATGATCAACTGATCAAGTCTTGCAAGGAGGACCTTGGAAGAGAGTTTGGGATGAAGGACATGGGGTTCATGCATTACTTTCTTGGCATGGAGGTATGGCAGGGAGATGGGGAGTTGTTTGTGTCTCAGGGCAAGTATTCCAATGAGATACTTAAGAGATTCCGTGTGGAGAGTAGCAAACCCATGGATACTCCTTTAGTAGGTAATTGGAGGAAGGAGGATGCTACTTCAGAGGAAGTAGTGAAATCTATTGTTTACAGGAAGCTTGTGGGTTCACTCATGTACTTGGTGAATAGATGATCAGATATGTGCTATGAAGTTAGCCAACTTAGTCAAGCGATGGTTCGACCTACCAAGCTGTATTGGAAGGCGGAAAAGCATGTGTTGAGATACCTAAGGGGCACTTCTCAGTATGGATTATGGTACATAACAACAGGGGGAGTGAAGCTTCAAGGTTTCATGGATGTAGATTGGGAAAGGAGTCCATCCGTCAGGGAGAGCACATCAGGAGGGATCTTGAGTATTGGGTCAACGAAAGTTTCTTGGTACAATAGGAAACATAGATTGGTTGCACTGAGTTTAGCAGAGGCAGAATACATGGCTATGAGTCAAGCAACATGTGAGGCCATTTGGATGAGGAAGATCTTGGTTGGTTTGTTTGGTCAGCAGATGGATCCAACTGTGATTTATTGCGATAATCAGAGTTGTATCAAACTCTTTGAAAATCCAGTTTTTCATGATCGGTCCAAGCATATTGATATCCGAGATCATCATCTTAGAGATGTGTATTGAGGCAAATTATGTTGTTAGAGTACATTCCCATGGAGGAGCAAGATGCTAACATTTTGACAAAGGAATTGTCAAGATGTAAATTCGAGTTTCATAGAGACAGGATCAGGGTAACTGATAATCCCTTTCTTGTTGAGAGGGAGTGTTGAGAAATGGAAACAATAAATTCCAGTAGAATTTTTCCTCGAATTAAATGGAGAATTAAAATCGAATTCTATTCTCATAGCAACTTTTAAATAGTTATTTAAGTTTAATTAACTTAATTAGCTTAGGAATTTCGAGTTGGAAGTCTTTTTGTAGTCATGCATATGTTCTCCCTAAGTTTTAGGGGTCCAGTATGAGTTTAAATTGAGTTGGAAATTAGATCACTCAGTTTAATGAGTTAAGTTCAGTTAAATTAGTTCCAAACTGTTTGTGGAACTAATAGAGTACCAACAGTCAGTTGGTACAATAGTGCATCCACTATTGCTACTCTAGTTAACCGAAGATTCCCTCATCCAAAACTCATGCATGTTAGTTCAGAGAAAGACCCAGTTGAGACTAGAGAGTAGGGACATTGTACTATCAGTTGTATTATTTACTAGGGTGTAAATATCATGCATGCATCAGAGATTGTTCCTATGTTTGTATCGTGTAGTTTTGGAAGCATGAATTCCCTTTAAATACTGGCTATTCATCCTAGGAATTATGAAAGAAATTGGGGGCTTGGAGAGCTACCGAAGTGGCTAAGCATTGGCCAAGAGATAGCTTGTAAGCTGAGAGAGTTGAACATACTTGCGTGGAATTGTTCTAATGAGAACAAACTTTGTGTTTTCACTCATATTTCTAATATATGTAATATAAATAGCGGGGTTTTGAGCAGTGGCTTTCCCTAGATACATCTTGTGTTATGTTCCATTGATTTATCTTCTTCTTGTTCATATCGTTTTCATTGATCTATTGGCTTTTGCTGGTTGAAAGTAGAAGTAGATTCTTGTCGTGTGCTTTAGTACATTGCATGTGCTTGTGAATCTACATGAAGATCTACAATTTTGACCTTGGAAAATTCATTTTCAATACTGAAAGATGTTTGAGGTTTATCAACTTCCTTGATACTTACATCCTTTTTTTGAGAAGTATCCCTTTGAGAATTATTCTTTACCTAGCTGGTGGAAAGGGCATCACTCTGAATCTTCTTGGGGGGATTTGCAACAGTCTTCTTACTTCTCAAATTGTATTGTTTGTGTACCTCCATGATAGCATTTTGTTATCCCTTTTTATAATCACCTGACTCTACAGGGATGACTTCTGGGCGTGATAACAATAATAGATCTTGTTCTTCCTTAGTTAATAAAATATTGTCAATTTCTCCTTCCCCAAATAAATTTATCTGATTTTCTTCAAGGTCCTCAGCTATCTCAACTTCTTCATCTGCATAATTCTCTTGGAATGGAGGTCTAATTTGTTGCTGATTAGCTGGGCCTCTTTTCTCTCTCTATTTAACTTGGGGTGGATTCTTCCTAAAATTAGGATTTATGATTTGAGGACCTCCTTGAGTTTCTCTTGGTTGAATCCTATCAGTTAAACTTATCCTTTCCATCATTATTTCCTTGGTTTTAACTAAGGTGTCTAAATTTGCATTTGAAGAAGAAGAAGAAGGTTCTTCTTTGATTGTGACTCTTCTCTCAGCCTTTAACCTTGCTCTCTTTGCCAATAAATTGGCTTCCACACTAACAACATCCCTTTGCATTTCCTCGAAGGTAGAAATATTTCTCTCCCTCAGTTGATAAGACATATTTGCATCAAACCCATATGGAAATTTCATCAAAGCTAGCCCTTGTGGAGGTTGTATTGATGCTAGAATGGAATTATAAATATTATTGAACCTTGTGCAGTAATGTTGAACTGTTTCACCAGGAGCTCTCTTTATACTCTCATATTCAACCAATATTTGAAGAGGATTCTTCTTTACTTCCCACCTTGTGAGAAAAATTTGATGAAATTGTGGGAGATCGGCTATATTAGCTGCTGGAAATGTCCTAAACAATTTCTTAACTTCTCCTGTCAAATTTTGCGCGAAGAGCCTCATTGTCACATCATCTTCATCAAATTCTTGCAAATATGAATAATCATTCATTCTGTCTATATGTTGTTGTTCTGTGATTGGCCCTATGCCATCAAATTGAGGTATTTGACTCTGATAATCCTATGGCATGGAATTAAGTTGTCCAGGTAAGATAAGGGGGGCATAACTAGCTGCCATGACTGGTAAATGGGAGGAAGGTGAAAATACAATTGATGTGGATATTGAGGGTAGTAAAGAGAAAGGGATTATGAACTGAGTTGGTATAGAAGTAGTAAAGACAATAGATGAAATAAGGGAAGCAAAAATAAGAGAAACCACTTGAGGGGTGGGTGATGATGTAGAAGAAGAAGAAACATTTGATTGGTCAGTAAAGGTTTTCTAAATAACTTGATTTAATTCAGTCACCAAAAGTTCAAGTTTGTTAAACTGTTTTATAACATCTTTGTGAGGATCTGGAATGACAGGTTGATGTGTTAAGATATAAGGTTTCAAAACATTTTCATCAAAAAATGTCTCAGGGACAAAACTTTCTGACTTGGTTAGGAAAAAATTGTGCTCAAAAGGAAAGTAAAATTCAATATCCTCTACAGTTATGAAACTTTCAGGGAGAGAATTAACTCTAGGCAGTGGATTATTGCTTGCTTGGCTCTTAGTGAAACTCTTCTTCCTAATAAGTTTCTCAGGATTATTTACAATTTTAAGCGGGTTAGGATCTGTATGGGATCTAGTGTAGATCTTTCTGGGAGCCAAATCTTCAATAGATTATTTACATATTGATGTATGTACACAATCTGGGTGGAAAAACAACCTTAATAGCATTTATTTAACAGTTAAACACTGGAAATAGCTTTAATATTTGAAAGGAGTATTTACTAGGGAAATAATGTATTTGTATCAGGTTGTTCCTCAGTATGGTCGCTAGAATGTTGTCACTCTGTAATTTCCCAATGTTGTGGAGAGGAACTCAGAGGTAACCACAAAACCAATTGCAAAGCTGGGATCTATCCCTTCTAGGTTCAGAGGGGGATCTCTCTTTCTTAATTAAAGTATGTCTTAAGGTATTAGGCTAGTTATTAAGTTATGAGGTCGGTTTTCAAATATTTGGTTGAAAACTGCAAGGGAAGTCCATTGGGTATGGAGTCATGAGTCTTTGGGTGATCAAATACAAAAATGACATAACAGCTGTAACAAGGCATGATAGGCAAAATTTTGGATGTTTAAAAGTTTTTGGTGGAGTGAATAGTGTGAAACAACATTTATATTCAATTAAATATAGAGCATGCTAAGATGAATTATATACTTAACATCAGATTGAAAACATTAATATTGTTTACAAGCCAGAGCAAAGTCTACTTAAACAAATTTGGCTCTTTATCTTCTCGAAACATTAGAGACAGAAAACATATGGAAAAATAAGAAAATAATAATTTCACATAAGAAGGAACATCACCAATTGCTTGACACGGGAATCCTGGAACAAACTCTCTATATTATTGAAATTGATCACTTCAGTACATACACAACTTACATCAAAATGTATGCTTTCTTCATACAAGTTCCAACCTTTTCTAAGTACTATTTCTAAATATTTATAGAAAAAATATAACATCTCAGATCGGAATTCAAAATAAAATATATTTACTAAATAATATCTGTTAGAGACATATATTTCAGAAAATAAGATTTTGTTTTGAAAATCTGCTAAAATTTGTTGTTTTGTTGAGGCTTTGAAGGAATCTGTTGATGACTATGGATATTTTGCTTCAATTTTTGTTCCTCTGTTGCAAAAATCTGTGGCTTCAGTTATCCTTTAATCGATCAATTCTAGCAACTAGTGCTACCTTTCTTCACTTCAGATAGAAAAGTTTACCACGCTTTTGAACATTTCATCCACTTCGGTGTAAATGTCAAAAGTTGGCTTATTGACAAAAATGTGATGGATTTCATGTTGATTATTCAAATCAAACTGTAGGCCCTGTATTAATGCTTCTCCACCTATAAATTCTTTGGCCTTTAAA
This sequence comes from Pinus taeda, assembly GCA_000404065.3. Lineage (NCBI taxonomy): Eukaryota > Viridiplantae > Streptophyta > Pinopsida > Pinales > Pinaceae > Pinus > Pinus taeda. Next base: position 30,986 of record APFE031729271.1, on the reverse strand, counting down.
AAATTTGAAGCATCAACAACTATGTTACATAGATGTTCGTGGTAGTTTTCTAATGGAATCAATTTTCCATTAGAATTCCTCAGAGTAGGTAAACCCTTTGCCTACAACTATGTGAATTTTTTGTTGAACCTCCTAACCCGTAACTCAAGGTCTTTGCATTTTTTCTCCAATTGTATCATCAAATTCTTTTTTGTTAAGACCCTCTTAACTTCCATTACTGTTGTTGTCGTATCTAGAATATTCAAGTCCTCTAGTTCATCCTTGGTCTTGGAGTTTAACAATTTGATAATATTTTGTGCCTCTTCTGGTTTGTGCTCCAAATCTGCTTTAGTGTTATGTATTGTTGTCTTAACTCTTTGCATGAGTTACCCTTGCTCAAAAGTAATTTGAATTGAAGGCCACATATATGTTATATTGGCATTTACATTATGCCAAATGTCTTTTTTCCCAGGAAAAATGCGTAATTTTGATTATATGAATAACAAGATTACATGTTGTACTGGCTAGAAGCAGCATCATCAAGTCAGAGACCAAATGATAAGCAGAGACATGCAGAAAAACAAGATAAAATACATGGTGGGGGAAGCTATGCTTTTTGCCCCTTCTTTTTCTCTACCCTGTGCCATTCCCCTTGGGATGACATTGAAGAGACAAGAGCAAGATGGTTTCTTGTCTCCAATTTGGCGTTGTCCTTGCCAGAGTCTGAGTTATCTGATGTGTGGAAGCGCTTGTTTCCACTGATGTCCCCCTCGTTAGGGATCAAGACAGCCTGCACCCTGTGATTCTTAGCTTTTGGTTGATCTTGTGGAGATCCCCCTTGTGTATCAGGTTTCATAGGAATCTAAATTTCCTCTTGTAGGGATGGTTCATCTGGAGCTTCTTCCTCCTCCTCTTTAGGTTCAGGTGGGGGGTATTGCCAACCTTTGGGTTTTTTCCCTAGATTATTTTTCCTTTTGGTATCCTTTTTGGCTTCTGGGCACACATTGTGCAAATGCCCTGTTTGTCTACAATTCCTACATCTGAAAGCCGTGTTCTCATAATCTAAGCTCTGTATCCAAATTCACTTATTATGAATTAATCGAATGCTGTCCGGAAGTCCTTTGCTGAGGTCTACCTCTACACCTATGCGTGCGTAGGTGAAAATCCTTTCCTCTATTCTTTGGGAGTCCTTTTTTATGAACTGTCCAAGGCTGTTGCCTATACCAGCCATAACTCTGTCCTCCCAGAAATGAAGGGGGAGGTTGTGCATTCATACCCAGACATGAATTTTGGAGACAACCATGGTGTTTGCATCGAAATCAAGGAACCAGGGAGTGGTAAATAGGCTAGTTGAACCCCAGAACCATGGTCATTCTTGTAGAATTTTGTCTCTAGCTTCAGGGGATGAGAATTTTACAACAAAGAATCCTTTGGAGTAGAGGTGGATGTCGCAATCTAAGGACCAATTTGTTAAAATAAAGTTGAAAAGCTCTACTGGTTTAGGCAAAAAACAGTTAAATCGACAGATAATTGCTAGAGATTCAAGGGAGGCACATTGCTCATCATATTCTGGCATATCAATATTTAATTCTGGGTTGTTATTCAGCTGCTTCACTATATAGGGGTTTGGAGTGTTTCCTGTCTATTTGGATGGTTCAGAGGCTGTATTTTTCCCCTGAATAATGTGCTTGAAAGATAGGCCCTCATGAGCTTGCTTCTATTTTTGATCCTAAACCTAACTGTGTGCTGCCTCCCAACCTTGTTCTGCCCTTGGTTGCAATCCCCCCACGTAATCTTAGGTTGAGTATAATGATGGAGTTAGCATGTATGTGATACTCCTTCAGGGGTTGGTGGTCCTGTAGTATTTTTCCTTCAAATATCAAGATCTGTGAATGGCCAGGGTATCTGTGTTTCCCCATGATGCTTTGCTTCAAGTCAAGAACTTTGTCTATGTTTTTGACCAAGAGTAAACTAGAAGCCCCAACAGGAGATTTTAAAAATATTTGAAAGCTGTTTGGGGTTACTTGGTTCCCATGTTCCGTATGAATCTTCTGGAGCGAGGGGGCAACTTCCTCTTTAGAAGCAGAGGTTATCCATGCTGCAGGGGAAATAACATTTGTCGCCAAAGGCCGGACATAATAGAGTATGGTGGGTCTGGCCGCGCACGCGATTGTCAAAAGTCCAATCCTGTCCGAGGGGCAATGTATCAGGCCAAATGCCAACACAGGGTTCATTAGTGTGGTGATCTTGTGGAGAATGAAGGGGTCGGCTTCCCAACAGCCGGGTTTCGAAATCTGGGGGAGCATCCGGTCAAAGTCCTTCCCCATAGCTGTAGACCCATCTTGGGTTCTTCTCATATCACCTTGCAACATGCTAAGGAAAAATGATAACCAAGCCCGGCCGACTGTGCATTCGCTGAGAAAAACCCCAACTGGGTTCACCTCCTGAGTTCGAGTTTCATCCAAAGAATGAAGTCTGCCACAGTCGCCGAGGGGCCGCAAAATGCAGGGTCGGCGGGCAGATATACCATGATAAAATGGGGGCTTGTATAGTGATGTGGTCATGGGGAGGGTCGGAGAGACTAATCGCACAGGCCCATGCCAGCACTGGCCTCCAAAATAGGGGGTCTTCATGTTTGTTCTTCAAGCCCTCCAAGGATTCGTTGAAGCCAGGAATTTCTTCACTTTGATGAGGAACCCTAGCTCCATGATTCGCTCCTGGTTACAATAATCTAATATGTGTTCTTATATTCTACCAAAATGTTGTTCTTGGCCTCTGCCAACATTTGAATGACAAAACACTGGTCCTCATATTTTTGAATTTTCTAAATGAGCTTATAGTTTTTCTACATTTCTGTCAAATATGCAGTGTCAGTTTTAATTTTATTCTCCTCCACCCAAGTTAGTGTTGCAGACAATTTCTCTTTCCTGGCATGAACTTATGACAATTCTTCCAAATCTATGGTAAGCTCTTTTGTAGAATTTGAAGATGTTTCCTTTGCTAAAGTTTCTGCTACTGTACCTGTGCCTGATGTAGATGTCCTTGTTGCTGCTTCCCACTATTCTTTTACTTTTAACAGTGCTTCCATGCCCTGCTCCATCTTTTGTATCTGTGCATTTTGCTTAACAAATATGATAAACAAAAGTTCCTTTTCCATTTCTATATTGGAAACTTCTTTAGCTTGAGGATGTTCTGTGGATGGTAGCTTTAGTTGCTTTATTAATGCTTGAATATCTACCTCTTTGTTCTTTATGAGATCTTATCCTACCTTGATATCAACAGGGTCATGTCTAAGTTTTATTATCAAATCTTCTAGAGATTTGATTTTGTTGTCTTTAGCAAATGAGGACGTCTTCTCAATCTTCAACTGGGAATGCACATTGTTCAAAGATGACTGTAGTTTGGAAGTAGCCATGGCCAAATTGGTAAGTGTTGAAAAGATGAGCTCCCCTGTTTGTTTGTGTAAATCGATTTGATCGATTTCAAGTATATTCTTGGTATCAATTGAGAAAATGGAGGCTTTGTAGTCTTCAGATCATGGGAGCTAGCACTAAAGGTTCCATGAAGGCCATTTGGAAATGTCCTTTTTCTGAGTCGAATGCATAGAGTAATTTGTGTTGTGTTTTAGCTGTTTGCTTGCAGAATTCTGAGTAGGTTGAAGCTTCCAAAGCTTCATTCTTCAACTTTATCTCCCTGTACCTTGAAAATATGCTCTGGTGAGTGGAAATTTGAGAACTAGATGATACTGGTGACTATAATGTTGTTTATGTAGTAGGTGAATGAACTGTTTCTTCTATTTGGGGAAGAGGAGTGATAGGAGTTCCTGATAAAATTACCGTGGCTTGCTATTGTGTGTCTCTTTCTTCTGGAGATTTATCCTGGATAGTAATCACAAGAGGATCAAGCTGAGGGTTTGATTTTTGAGTAGTGCTTGGGTCCTTTTTCATTTTAAAAACAATAAATTCTAGACCTTGTGTTTCAGAATCAGTAGGGGACATGTCCTCTCTCCCCCTTTTGGCCTCCTTCTCCTTAGGAATAGGTGTATGCATGGATGACTGGCTAACCAATCATTCATCAGCTTCTTGTAAAGTTCCCTCTATGCATTCCTCCTGGTTAGTATATTGTTCAATTTCGGGCCTTTGTGTATGAGCATAGGAAGTACTTTTATGCTCCAATCTGAGCTTTGAGATTATGCCTAGAGGATCATAAGACCAAGAAAACCTAGGCTTGAATTTCATTTGACTTAAATAGTTTTCACCTCCTTTGCTGCAGCTTTGGTGTTGATAATATAAGGACCTATATGGGCCTTCAACTTGAACTTTGTTTTTTTTTGTAGGAGAAAAAATGTAGCTCCTCCATGTTTAGCATTTGCCTAGTGTATTCTAACGCAAATATTATGACTGGTACAAACACTGGAAACTTGTAAGGAGATAAATTTGATCCATATACCCTAATTTCAGTGTAATTCTAGTATGAATACCAGTCTCCAACTTTAGATTGCTCTGACAAGTGAAACAATTTCTTTATCTATGGTGAAATCCTTAGGATCAGATCACTACTAACCAAACATTGTGAAGTATGTAGAAATTTATCAACAAAATCAGTGCAAGCATACTCCTCTAAGTTATTTCTAACCATAGAAGTCTAATGAATCATGTACAAAGGATTGCCTTCATTATTTGTCTTCTGTAAAGGAAATATGAACCTGTCTGACTGATAAAATAACATAAGTTAAACCAAAACTAGTTGATACTTAAAAACACCTTCTACTTTGAAATTTACAAACTGATCATGGATTGAATTGGACAGAAACTCATTGTAGTTGAAAAGAATTGATGGTTGCTTGTCAACCGCAAAAATTGATCAAAATATTAGAACTATCTCATCTACCCACTAATCATTATGATACCCAAGTAGTCGAGTTACCATATAAATTACTTGTTTGGACATTTATGGGAATATTGAGACTGGGTATGGGGGATTCGTTCGGGGTAATTCATTATTTTCTGGAAGGAAACATTCAAAAAATTGTGCTCTCTAAGGGAAAGTCATTTTTTATATAATTCCATTAAGACATTGGTAGAAAAAGGATGATGGGAGGCATGGTATTCAATTTGCAGGGCTTGGCAGATACTTTCAGGGGAAATGAAGAAAATGACTTCATTATTATGGGAAATGACAACCTTTTGGCTTGGAAAATATCGAAGATGGCACTAGAAAAAAAATCAGGGAAAAAGTGAGTTTGGGCGAAGCCAAACTAAGGGAGAAGGGATTCCCAAATGCTAAGGTCTTCACTTTTATCCATGAATTTTTGTTTTTCTCAATTATGAAGTTTGTACAGGTTGAATTCAAATTGGGTCTCGACGATTTTATACAAGGTGTCTATCAGGGGAGATTTTTCAAAATCCAGGGCAGGGGGAATGATGGGATTTGTCTCTGTAACCTTTCCCTTTCCTTTGCGGGTTGATATCTTGGGAAATGAAAATACAGGATATGGAAGAAAAATCTCAGAAAAACGTTTGATAGAATGAAATTTGAAGAACATGGTTACCCGGGTGAAATTTTTCCACTGTGCGAAAGGAAGTCACTGTTGAAGGCTGGCAGTTGGTGATATGCTTGATTTTTTACTTGTAGGATCATTGTCGTGCTGAAAGGAATGAATTCTAGCTTCCAAGGGTTTTTTATATAGTTTCGATTGGTCGGATAACAACAAAATCACCATTTATGGAGCGGGAGATATTTATTATTAAAATGGACAACAGTGGGAAATTTAAATGAAATAACATTCATTTAGGAGTTTGAGGTAGATTTTGAACATTGAACGACTATATTTGACATGGAGGGTGGTGATGTGGCAGGACATATGGTGAAAGTGGAGTGACAAAGGTAACGAGTATGTGGTGGAGGATAACAGATCATTGGCAGGGGATAGAGAGGCAATATTTATGGGGGGGGGGGGGGGGGGTGCCGCCAGTAAGTGGTATCGGGAAGGGACCCCTCGAAATGCTCCAGGTGCTGCCACGCTGGCCCAGGAGGTTTTGGTGGAAATCACTCCCCCCTCCCTCCTGTTAACTGTTAGGAGTGTGTTGGGGGGGGGGGGGTGGGGGTGAAATCATCCCTCCGCCATAGATCTTTGTGTAGTTAATCCAAGCCGTTGACTCCAACGCAATATTTAGTCACATACGAGAAATCAAATCTTGTCGTTTTATTACATACCAAATACATAATAATCAAATAAAAAATAACCAAGTTTTAAAATTTATAAATTTGACATTTTTGAAATAGAAAGCGGCATTTTGATTAGATCGCTATTGGGGCTCATTTTTTTTTCTAAATTTTTATTTTATTTTATTTTATTTTTCACACACACACACACACACACATATATAAAATCCCCTATTTATTTATTTTTTCTTTTTCTTTTCTCTTTTTCTTTGTATCATATTTTTTTTTAGTTTTCTCTTTTTTCTTTGAACTTTTGAAAATAGTTTGCAGAATGAAATAATTATTTACAATATCTCATAGTAGAAAATCAATAGATAATCATCAATTTATCCTATAAATTATTGGACTGTAATAGTGGATCCAATGGGGATGACATCCTCCATGTGAGGTGTCAAGAACACTATAGATCAGTAACCTTTGTCCATTGGGTAATGGTCCTTTGTTCTTATTCTGTAACTGAATTGATTAGTTGTTATTATCATAAATACTGACAACAACTCATCAGAAGCTTAGGGCCTTCTGTCTGGGCTTCAATTCATGATGTTTGTCACCCTCACTTGCAGTAAAAAAAAATAAAATGATATTTACACTGACATGTACGAAAACTTATCTATCCTTGAGTGAAATAATGCTTGAGCAACCTGCCATTAACAGGCCCTTTGGGAAATGTTTCTCTAGTGAGATCTTCAGCAAAAATGCATGAGTTCCTCAAGCAACTACAATCCTTTAAGGGCCTTTCCATAAACTGTCAAACTTCCCATGTTTCCATTTGTCTTCATTCCTGGCATCCCACTTTAAAACAACATCAGCTAGTTGAAAATCATCTGCTTTAATCCTCCTGTCATGAATTTTATTGATTTTATCTTGAATGACTAGTGTATCATTGTAAACCTCTTCTCTAGTATGTTGTAAATGTATTAACTGATTGATCCTTCTCTGAGTAACATTTGGTTCTTCTTCCTCTTCTTGCAATAATTTCAGCACTGGAATTCCTAGGGAAACAGGAAAAAATGCATCTACTCCATAAACCAATTGGAAAGGTGACATTCCAATTGATTTCTTTGTGCTTATCCTATCATCCCACAGGGAATTAATTAACTTTTTTTTCCAGGATTTCTTGTTTTCCTACAACATCTTCTTTATAATTTTGACTAAATTCTTATTAGAAGATTCAAATAACCCATTTCCCTAGGGATAATAGGCTATAGAATGTCCTAAATTTATGTGATACTTGTGGTAGAATTCAATCATTTTCTTTGATTTGAAAGCAATAACATTGCCAGTAATGATTTTATGCAGACATCCAAATCTGGAAAGAATATTACCTTCTAAGAACTGGATGATGACAAAATTTGTATCTTGTATGGTTGGGAATGCTTCTATCCATTTGGTGAAGTAGTCTGTTGATGTTAGGATCCCACTATGTTGAGCAAAAGAGATTGGGTGAATTTATCCAATAAAATCCAAATCCCACTGTTGGGAAGGCACCTCCACTGAGATAATATTGAGGGGTAGAGGTAGGAGTTTTTGCTTGCCTTTAAAAATTTGACATTGATGACAAGTTGAAACTTTTTTATGAACTTTTGCAAACAAGGTAGGCTAGTAAAAACCAGCTCTCAGGATTCTATTGGCGGTGGCCTTCTAGTATAAATGTCCTCCACAGTTACCTTGATGAAATTCCTCCATGAATTTATTTCCTTCATCCTTTAATAAATGATTCAGTAAAATGCCTCCAACATCTTTCTAATATAGAGTTTGATTCAAAATGCATAACTTTATAACTTTTAGTTTAAGAAATCTAGCCTTGGTTTTGGTCAAACCAGCAGGAGCTTGTAAATTTTGCAAAACATACACAATATCTGCATACCATGGGGAAGTAAGATCTTTGCGTAGTTAATCCAAGCTGTCGACTCCAATGCAATATTTAGTCACATACGACAAATCAAATCTTGTCGTTTTATTACATACCAAATACATAATAATCAAATTAAAAATAACCAAGTTTTAAAATTTATAAATTTGACATTTTTGAAATACAAAGTGACATTTTGATTGGGTCGCTATTGGGGCTCATTTTTTTTCTAAATTTTCATTTCATTTTATTTTATTTTTCATATATCTATATATATATATATATATATATATATATATATATATATATTTTATTTTATTTTTCATATATATATATATATATATAATCCCATATTTATTTATTTGTTCTTTTTCTTTTCTCTTTTTCTTTGTATCATATTTCTTTTTAGTTTTCTCTTTTTTCTTTGAACTTTTGAAAATAATTTGCAAAATGAGATAATTATTTATAATATCTCATAGTAGAAAATCAATAGATAATCATCAATTTATCCTATAAATTCTTGGACTGTAATAGTGGCTCCAATGGGGATGACATCCTCCATGTGAGGTGTCAAGAACACTATAGATTAGTAACCTTTGTCCATTGGGTAATGGTCCTTTGTTCTTATTCTGTAACTGAATTGATTAGTTGTTGTTATTATAAACACTGGCAACAACTCATCAAAAGCGTAGGGCCTTCTGTCCAGGCTTCAATTCATGATGTTTGTCACCTTGCTGGGAAGGCACCTCCATTAATATAAGATTGAGGGGTACCAAAAAAATTAAAGCGGAAATAAATCGAAATATGCTCAATACAACCCAAATAAAATTAAGACTTAAGAAATTAAGAAACTAAGAACAAAGGACTGAAGAGATGCACATAAAAACTTATGTATTATACATGAAACTAGTTTCTTCCAAAATAGGAATCATTAGTGATACATAAGAAAAGATTGCAAGCTGTCCTTATAAAGTGAACAGGAGTAGTGCTAGCTAGCCGTTAAGAAAACTAGCCATTATAAAAAATCTAGCTTTTCAAAAAACTAGTCGTTATGCATCATAATTTTAATTTATTATTTAATTAAATAATTAAAAAATTATGAAGTACTGTAGACTGCTGCTCCTAAGAGTTAAGTCAAGATCGAGGGTCGGCACTGCTCATGTAGAATGTGCCAATATTTCTAGGATTTCGCCAACAGATCAAAGTTATAGGTATATGCTGCAACTGAGGGAAGTTCTGGAATTCTCCATGAAGTTTAGGGTTTAGGGAACCCCCAAGGTTTAAAGATCTGGTAGCTTCACAAAAGTCTAGCTTTAACACCAGGGGGGCCCTCTTGAGGTTGGAATGAACATGACCTCGTGCATAAACCTGCTGAAGAAGAGCATACCTTTGATCCCAGTGAACTTTGGCGAAGCAAGCTTGAAGAAAATCAGGAGGATACCCCATGGACCAAAGCCTGAAGTAGAAAGATCTCTGTAGCTCCAAAAAAATATTGTACTGCTTTCCCGAAGAAGATAACGCTGTAACTCATTCACCACAAAGGCGACCTTTTGATGTCGAGGGTGCCAAGAAGAAAATGGAATGTATTGATAGGCATTTTGCGGCCTTTGAAAGCACCTGGTGGAGAGTTTACCAGAGGAATCAAATTCTGGAGCTTTAAACAGGATGAGGTCTAAAAAGTTGATATTGGTGGAAGAGATGCAATAGTTAATATGGATGTGCTCAAGATAGATAGACTGATAGTAATCCAGAAATTGGAGCAATCTTTCTTTCGAGCCAGTCCAAATCAAGCAGCCGTCATCGATGAAGCGTTTAAACAGTTCGATTTCAGGGGAAGGCATTCTTTTAAAAACCTCCTGCTCAAGATGACAAAGAAAGAGACAAGCATAGACAATAGCAAAGTTACTGCCCATGGTAGTCCCCCTCACTTGTCTGTAAAAGCAACCATTGAACTAAAGAAAATGCCAAGAGAGCACAAGATCGGCTGTAGAGACTAGGAAATCAATATCCCGAGAGGAGAAAGATTCAGCAAAGCTATGAAGTAGCATTTCCATCAAGGCATGCAAGCCTTGTTGAGTGGGAATGCTTGGATACAGTGATTCTATATCAAAGGTTACAAGCAGAGAGTCAACAGGAAAGAATTTGGAATCAACAACTTGAAGCAGAGAGATAGAATCAGGTAGATGAGAAGGATGTGCAAGTAAGGTACTAAGCATCTTATGATGAAGAAACTTAGAAAGAGGTTCAAGCATGAACCCTTTGTAGGAACAATTAGGCCTTCCTATAGGAGGGTTTTTGTGAATCTTCCAAAGAAAATAGAGCCTACAAGCTCTAGCTTTGTGGATTTTGACTTGCTAAATATATTCCCACTGCTGAACTATAAGGAGATTACTGAATTTGTCTTGAAGCTGACAAAGATTTCTCTTTATGGCAGTGCAAGGAACTGCAGAATATGGCCTGTATACATTAGGATCAGATAGTTTCCTAAGAGCTTCTGCAACATATCTATCTTTATCTAGAACCACAATCCCCAAATTTTTGTCCGTTGGCTTGATGACAATAGGGATTCGACCAAGGCTCCTTAGAGCAAGCAATTGGGACCTGGAGAAGCGGGTTTGTGGGAAAAATCAACAGAGGCAATCTGATTGTGCAGAAGGGTAATACCAATATGAAGAGCATGATTCAGATTTGGATCACGAATAGGGGGTTCCCAAGAGGAGTTAGGCAATCTAAAAGGATTGTAGACATCATCCGTTGAAGGACCAAAAAATCTCCGGAGACGGCAACGTCTGGAAAAATAGGCATATTCATTAAGAATATTATCTACAGACATGGGAGGTGGCTTGGGAATAAATCTCTCTCTTCTTACCCCGTTTTTTGACTGCTAGGCAGTTGGGGGGTGCTGCTGCTTGCAATGCTGTTGGGGCATTTGTTGATGCTACTGCTGAGATTGTTGCTGGGAAAGTTGTAGTTGCTTCATTTTCTACTTTTTCTACTGCTGTTGATGCTGCTATTGCTATTATTGTTGCTGCTGTGACCTTCTGTGCTGTGGCTATTACTGTTGCTATTTTTGGACCAAGACCGAGATAGCTTCTTCCCGAGGTATATTGTTGGCTAATTTAGCCAAATCTTCTCTGGAAGCATTTCTGGCAGCTAGGGCAGCAATGCGGGCGGCACGATGTTCGATCATTTAAATCTGGAATTGATTGATTTGTCTATTATAAGAAGCAGTGGCACGGGAGACCCATTTTGCAGCAATAGTGCTACTTGAGACGGGACCAGAGCAGCTAGCGAATTGAATATTGGCAAAAGGTTCAACAAGCTGCTGGAGATTGTCATGAAAAGTTGAAGCAAGCTGATCAAGCTTCTCTTCATTTTTAGTGACAATGGATCTCTCATGCTGAAGATAGAATGCATGGAATTCTTTCCTGAAATTCTCAGTGATGGATTCAAGTCCGGATCTGAGAATGTGAGAGCTATCAGGATCTGAAGTAGCAAGACCAGGAACTTTCACCATGAGACTCTGAATTACACGACCATCTTTTTGAAGGGAATCAAGCTTCTCAGCCAAAGCATGAGATCTGAGAAAGACCTCAGTGGCTTTCTGGAAGTCCTTAATAGCACAATGAATTGTTTCCTCCCAGGATTTTGGCAATGGGGGAAGTTCATCCATGGGTAACTAATCCGGTGTAGAAGCGAAAGGAATATGCTGCATAGAAGTAGAAGGAACAACATGCCGTAATGCAGCAGTGGAAGAGTCCGAAATTCCCAACGACGAGACATGCCCAAAACCTGAGATGTTCAACATATTATTGGCATTATAAAGGCCAATAGAATGTGCAGTAGGAGGAATAGAAGAAGGGGCAGCATGAGGAATAGAAGGAGAAGCATGAAGAACAGAAGAAACCGAATTGTCAAGAGTGGAAGTCCGCGCAGTTTTTGATGCAGATCTAGACAGAGCCATTGCATGGTCAGCTGCTACAATAAGCTCCTCATCTTCCAGCTGAATCCAAAGGTAAACTTTGATTCTGACTGCGCAGAAGGAGAGGGAGACAAATGCACAGGAACAGGTTCAGCAATATAGGGTGTCTGCGCAGAAGGGGAGGGAACCACCTGCTCAACCTCATAAGCAAATAACTGCGTAGAAGGAGAGAGAGATGTCTGTCTCGTTGCTGGCTCAGAGAGAACTTGTGCAGGAGAAAGAGGAGTTATCTGCTGTAAAATTGTATCAGCAGATAACGCAACAACCCGATATTTAAAAAAATGTGTAGTTGGCTCTAACAAATTAGCTGAATGGCGAAAGAAATGCGTTGCTAGAGTTGGCTGAAGTGAAGAAAGTTGTAGGCACTACGTTGAGGAATCTGGCAGATCTGAGGATTGTAAACAAAATTTAGATACGTGCTGCAATCCTGAAGCATGTTGTGTTGATGAATTTCTCAATTCAGATCCTCAAGCATGCTGTGTGGATGGATCTGGAAGATATGTCAACGTTGAAGTGTGCTACAAACACTGCGAGGAAGCTGGATCTGGCAGCTCTGGCAAGACACACTGCAATTCTGAAGCATGCTGCGTGGATGGCTCTGGCAGATCTGGAAAAATAGAAGTGTACTGCAAACACTACGTGAAAGCTGGATCTGGCAGCTCTAGCAAGACTGAAGAAATCTGCATGGATGAAATCTGAGCGAGAGAAGCAGAATTATGGCGGGAGTCACCATATCTTGTTGCTCATCTAAAGCAACTACAAAATTTATGTCCAGTGCATTAAATTTGACTCAGTCATTAGTTTGGCTAGTCCTTGACTTTTGATGAGTTTAGTAGGCTTTATCTCAATGTCATATTCCAAAATTGTTGCAATCCATTTGCCTCTTTTCCCATCTGGATCAGTCTGAGTGAGGATATCTTTCACTACTACACTTGGAACGAAAGAAATTATGTGGGAATGTTAAAATACAGACTTTGGAGTCCTTCAGTGCCTTTACTAAAGATTTTTTTTTTTTTTTCCATGATATTGTACTTCAAGGAGGCATCTCTTAAAGATCTGCTAAAAAGTGCTATAGGTTGTTCATGTCCCTCCTTGTTTTTCTGCAACAAAACTAATGCAATAGTGTGCTCTGATGCAAAATAAAAAATATGAAATATTTAGTAAAATCAAGACGAATCAAAACAAGAGCACATGTTAAAGCTACTTTCACTTCACCGAAAGATTTTTTAGCTTCACTATTCCATTTTATCTCAGTGTCCTTCTTTAGCATGTTGGTGATTGCTCTGAAAATCTCGACTAGGTTTGGGATGAATCTTCTCAGGAAATTTATCTTGTCAATGAAACACTAAGCTTATTTTTTATTCATAGGAGGATAAATCTTCATTATGGCTTCAACTCTGCTGGGGTCTATACTGATACTATATTTAGAAATAATGTGACCAAGTTGTTTTCTTTCCTCTAAACCAAAAATAGTCTTTTCGTCGTTCAAGGAAATACCATATTTCTCGCATTTCTCAAAAACTATCCTTATGTGAAGCAAGTGATATTCATCTATTTTGGAAAATACAATAATGTCATCTAAATAAATCACAATAAATCTATCCTTCTCATCTACAAAATCAATATCCATTTCTCTCTGGAAAGTGGCCCCTGTATTCATAAGGCCAAAGGGAATATTTACATACATAAAGGTTCCCCAAGGTGTTGCGAAAGTTGTTTTATGCTAATCATCAATATGAAACAGAATTTGGTTATATCTTGAAAAACCATCAAGCAAAGAAATTCTGCTAGGACCAACTACTTTCTGTAAAATATGATCCATTTTAGGTAGAGGGTAGTTATCTTTAAGTGACACTTTGTTTAGATTCCCGAAATCTACACATAGTCTTATTTCTCCAGTCTTTTTCCTTGTTGGCATTAGATTTGACACCCATTTTGAAAATCTTAAAGGCACAACAATTTTGGCATCAACTTCTTTTTAACCTCTTTTCTATCAAGGGTAACAAAACTAGATTTACCCTCCTTAATTTCTTCTTGAAAGGTTTTTGGTCCTCTCTGATGCGAATGGTATGCTATATAATAATGGTAGCATACGCCTTTAGGTCTTCATAACCCGAATAAAACACATCAAAATATTCTTTTAGTAGATCAATGTACTTTTGTTTTACATTGGGAGGTAAGGACTTGGACAACTTTACAATATTTGGATTTTCCCCAGTACCTATATTACAGTCTTCAACCTCAACTCCTACAAGTTCTATCTTTGGATTTTTGGCCACATCATTAAAATCAAAGATCTCTTCTATTGGTACCAAACCCCTTGGCAACACATTGTCTTTCAATTGTAGGAGCTCAAGCTCTTCTGGATTTTAATCAATCTCATTCAACACTATTTCTTTCATACCATTATCTACATTTTTATCTGAATCAATATGTACATTCTAAAATTCTTCTTTTAAATGTAAAGAAAATTCTACCTACTTATCACTACCAAAAACCTGGCAATATCTAATGTTATCTGGAAAAGCTTGCCTCTGCTTCACTAACACCTCAAATTTTCTATTAGGATGAAAAGGCATCTTACAAGTGCTGGCTAAAGTACCCAATGCATCAACTAAAATATTTTGACCCCTAGGAATCAAAGATAAATGATATTCTGGGAAACACTGTAGAAAATCTAAGACAACATTCCTGTAGGCCCTTAGTCTAGGGTGTTTAGTTGAGTACTCACCTTTGATTTGACTAATGATGAGTTCAGAATCACCATGTACATAAATTCTTTTAGCTCCCAACCTTTTTAAAATTTGCAGTCCTAAAATCGGTGCTTCATACTCAGCTATATTATTTGTGCGTTGGAAATTGAGTTTGTAAGAATATCCCTATTCTATACTTGTTTGTGAATTTAATACCCAAACACCTGCCCCTACTCCTTCCTGACTCACTACCCCATCAAAATCCATGTTCCAAAGGGCTTCACCCTCTTCATCTTCCTTCCCAACATCTAATTTCATCTCCTCTGTTTTTCTCAATTCAATTTTCAAGTTTGTCACTTCCTCTTTTGCACATATGTCATTGTATGGGATGAAGGAATCCATATATGAATGCACATAATATAGGGGATAGTTATTTGGTTTGTCTTTGCTGCTTACCATATACTTCATTAATGCTTACCTGTACAACCTTCTCAGTTGACCAAAAATAAGAATTGTAGCATATGTCATGTCCATTTGCAAGGTACCCTATAATTGTGCTCCCCATGATCTTGATAGTAGCATTCCATATTTGGGAGGTATGTCTACTATTACGATATCCATCACCAAACTCTTTATCGGGATTTGAGCAAGAGTCAGACATAAATCCTTGATGAGACCTAAGCATCTTAGTTTGATAGAATAAAAAGAATATAAATCTTTGTAGGGTCTTTTTATATCTAATCCTAGCTTTTCCATAATGACTCTAGGCATAAGATTGTGCGAAGCACCAGAATCAAGAATGGCATTGTGTAGAATGTAGTGATGGATGTTCAAAATGACATAGAAGGGTGGTACACTACCATCCTGAGACTTTCCTTCAAATTCAGGTCCAAACCATAATTTAGGTTGGTCATCAGTTAAGTTGACTGTGTTTGTTCCCTCCTCTATCTTTAATGCCTTCATGACTTGAGATCTATATGCATTCTTGTTAATTAATTATGTCAGAGGAATAGATATTTTGACCTTGGCTACTTCATTTTCAATACTGAAAGATGTTTTAGGTTTATCAACTTCCTTGATACTTACATCCTGTTTTTGAGAAGTATCCCTTTAAGAATCATCCTTTACCTAGCTAGTGGAAAGGGCATCACTCTGAATCTTCTTGGTAGGATTTGCAACAATCTTCTTACTTCTAAAATTGTATTGTTTATGTACCTCAATGATAGCATTTTGGTATCCTTTTTTATAATCATCTCACTCTACAGGGATGACTTCTAGTTGTGATAACAAGAATATATATTGTTCTTCCTTAGTTAAGAAAAATAATATCAATTTCTCCTTCTCCAAATATACTTATCTGATTTTCTTCAATGTCCTAAGCTATCTCATCTTCGTCATCTACATAATTATCTTGGAATGGAGGTATAATTTGTTGCTGATCAACTGGGCCTCTTTGTTCTTTGTTTAATTTGGGGTGGATTCTTCCTAAAATTAGGATTTTTGATTTGAGGACCTCCTTGAGTTTCTCTTGATTTATTTTGAATGAATCAACATTGAAAAGAAGGAGTGCAGTCAACGTGAAGAGTACACAACAATATATTATGTTGTGGGAATAAGATGGACTGCAATGGAAGTGTGGAATGACAAGAAACTCACAATCAAGTTAGGTCCATAGGATCAGTCCCCACGTTGAGGCAAGAAAGCGGTTGCAGGAGATCAAGGAGAATTGGCTTAGGGGGAGCTGCTTTGATAAGCAGTAGCAGACAACAAGCCTCATAAAGGGAGATTTCTAAGCAAATGAAAGGTTTGCATCTTGGTTGAAATACCCTTATTTCATTTAAGTTGTGAGTTTGATTATTCATAACAATCTTGTGTTCATGAAACACAATTGGCGCAATATTTTCATGTCCCTCAACCCTCAATTGGTATCGCTTTGTCAATTATTTGTGTTGGGCTCATGACAAGTGACCCTATGTATAAATGGACATTTCTTTTCCACAAAATAAATATTAGATTTTTCCTAGTACAATGCTCCATTTGTTTCATTTCCTTTGGTGCAATTGGTATAAGAATCAGTCCCTATTGTATGAGAATGATTTCAAGGGGACAAGTGGAGATGCTCAAATAACGTGAGCACAGTCTCGGAAGCAGCAACAACAATGAAGAAGTGTGAGATGAAATGCATCATCATTAATTGGTATTTACAGCAACAACAATACCATGAGTAGTTTAACGAGTATCAATCTTTTTGATACAAAATATGCATTAGTGGAGAGAGTGCTCAGCCAATAGCCATAAGGTGTCCAAAACTAGAGGCATTCAAACCAAGGACAATATATGTTCAGGGGGAGCATATCAAATATGCCCAGTTTATGGAGTAGCAACAACAACAATCTTGGTGGATGTTAGTGTTTTTTAGTCCTACTAGTCACTAGTGATCAAATGTACTCTTTCAAAGTTTTGATAGGATCCTAAGTCAATTTTTTTATAGTTTCAATAGGTTTTCAAATAAAAATTTGGTCATTGGTTAGTATGTCTAGGTATGTTACTACTCTCTACGTTTCATGGTCAAGTTTCTATTTTGGTCGTGTCATCACTGATTGTGATGAGTCATCAATAAAATATCTTTATTACCATCTTAGTCTCATCTCATGGCCAGTCATGTTTCAAGGTCCAAATCATCAATTTCATACTCCATTAGATGTCATCATTAGGTCAAATCATCAAAAAGGTCGTAAAAAGAGTCATGACATTACTTGATCATCATTATGGGAGTAGTAATTTAGGGAAAGAAAATGTTCGAGGATATTTTAGCTTATTTCAACATCCTCATTCATACTTCATATACCTCCCTCAACCCTCCCTCATAAATCCCCTCATTTCATCTAAAACCCCCTTTTCCTTGAGAAAATCCTTAAATCCTAATTCAAAACCCATTTTCCTTGGAAAAACTCATATTTGACTCTAGCCATATTCCATACTGAAATTCCCAAATTCTGGCCTTATCCCAAAGTACCATCCCTCAAGTCACATTTCCATTGTTTATACATTGAAACTCTATGCCAAAGTCTCTTTGAAGGCCAGAGCCCGCAAACACATCGCTATCGGCGCATATTACATGAAACAATAAAACAACGCCCCTCTCCCCTTCCCGATTGCGATTGCGATTTCGCACATCGCAGAGAGCCGACTTGTCGATTGCGATATCACAATCGGGGATTGCACAGTCTTAAGTCCCTCCTCCGCTAGCCCCTCTCCGATTGCGAAGTGAGAAAGTCCCAATGGAAGTGATATTTTATACAATGTATTGTGATGGGCTATCGGGTCCATCCATTTTCAAAGGCCGCATATTAATTAAATACCCACCATCTTTGGACGACTCAGATTGACTCCACCCAAATCGACATCTCCCAGGCCTTTTCAGCCCCCCCGCCATGTTTCCCTTTGTTGGCGAGGGGGGGGGTCTGAAAAAGCGGTTTCCTCGCCAGGCCCCACTTCTATGTGTCCTTATCACACCATTTCACACCCCCCCCCCCCCCCCCACACTTACCACTTACCGCTCATACCCCCCTCTGAAAACCACTCTCACTTATTGCTCCATTCCCTCGGACTCCATTCACCTAGCCATGGATGTCTATTGTCCGAAAAGTATGTATGTTTTCCCCAATCCCCAGCTGCCACATGGCCCTTTCCTGTGCATTGATTCATGATTATAAGCGAAATCGGTCCCTGGTTTTCTCAACACAATAGATATGCACAATTTGAAAGAAACGGTCCCGCTTGGATCTCATGGATTAAAGATAACAATGCAACAAGATTCCTAGAAAATTGGATCCCCTTTGCTACTGGTATTATATTATTAAAAATCATTCCCCGGTAATGATACTTACTAAATTTCCCAATATTCTATAAATGGAATTAAATTAATGTAAAAAAGGGAAAATGATGAAACTAAAACAATAACAAACAAATGGACAACAAGGAGAGTGAGGACACTTTCAACACATTTAAAAAAAAGAAAACAAATGGAAAACAAAGACAACGAGGACACTTTCAACACATTTTAAGTAGAAAGCAACAAAACGACAAGACAACATTGCACATTCATTACAATAGTTTTCAAAAACGAATGCAGTAAAAATTGGAACAACAATGAAATTCATCAGCCAACATGATTAAAAGAAATGTCTATTCGAGGCCTCAGTTACCACCAGAATTCCCAAAACAACACTAGAAACTCATCCGACTTAGCAGTTTGAAACTATTTTTATAATTTTTGTAACAAACCTTGAATTCTGTTTCAAGATGTTTATTTTTGTAAATAATTGTATAAATACATAATTGTATAATCAGATTTTGAAGTATTGTAGATTGGATGTTTGTGAATCATAGTGTTGGAGATAGTGTACATTTTGCAGTAATGTAGAAGATGGTTGCAGTTATTATCTTGGGATTCTTGTGGTATGTTTTCGTGACAGAGTTTTCTTTGATATTTCTTTTCCTACCATCTCTATACTTTTCTTGTGATCATCTCATTAGTTTTAAACAAAATTCATAGGTTATATGCTCCGTTTTGTTGAGACTTTCATGCTAGTGTTATTTCTTCTTGATGAATGAATTCATGGTTACATGCTCATTCTGATCTTCTATCTTTTCATCTTTGCACCACCCTGACAACCTATTTTTGTCACTGATCATGCCTACCTTGCCCCATTATATCTTTGCAATTGATCATTAGAAACCTTAGCCTAGTTCCTAGATCTATGAGCTTCATCCAGAAAACACTAAAATCAAACACCATTGAGATTAATATCTAGCCTAACATCTGAATTCCCTCTCCAGTCATTTTATTGGCTGTGATATTCTTGAGAGAGCCCTCTCTGATTTGGTAGGGCTAGCTTCCAAGTCTAAAGATTGGTTTGAGGTTACCTCCTTGGCTTCCTTTCTCAGCCTTGGGACATTGAGGAGTGCTAACAATAGAGATGTCTGCGAAGCAGAATGACATCTCAACAACTAGACTCTGGTCTTCACAACCAAGTGATTTCATGGGGAGAGAAAGGCAACTTGTAGCCAATTATCATTGATGTCATGGGGGGGAGAGAAGTTGTGATGGTTTGTGTAGAAGAAAGCATGCCATTGATGTTTCATGCATTGAGATGTGTGAACACAACATGAGGTTTTTCCATCACATGAAGAGAAGGATGGAGTGTTTCCATCAATGCCAAAGGGGGAGATTGTTGGGCAATTGGCAATGTTTGGATGGCCAGTGGCCTAGTGAAGGCATTTGCAAGTGTGTTGGTATTGACGACAACAGTCATGCTAGGGAGATGTGTTGACCAGATACATAAGCATATATCGAGTAGTGTGGACCGGTATCTGGTCAATACACGACTCGATATATGCTATGCTGTTAACAGCTTTCACGAGCTATGGTTTAGGCCTACCAAGCTCTTCTAGAGGCAGGCAAGCATGTATTGGTGTATCTCAGAGGCACATTGGGATATGGGATTGTGGTACAGACAGGAGGATGAGGTGAAGCTATGTGGCTTCACAGATGCAGATTGGGCAGGGAGCCCAACAGATAGAAAGAGCACATCTGGAGGGATCTTCAGTATCAGGTCAACAACAGTTTCTTGGTACAGCAGGAAGAAGAGATCTGTGGCACTTAGTTCTGTGGAGGCCAAGTATATGGCAGCAAGTTTGGCTGCATGCGAGGCTATATGGATGAGGAAGATCCTGGTCGGGTTGTTCGGGTCTCATTTGGATCCTACTGTGATTTACTGTGATAACTAGAGTTGCATTAAAATCTCAGCTAATCATTTATTTCATGATAGATCCAAACACATCGACATCAGGTACCATCATATAAGAGATTGTGTGCAGCGGAGAATCATGTTACTTTAATATATTCCCACGGAGGATCAGGATGCTGATATCTTGACGAAGGCGCTCACCAGGAGCAAATTCGAGTACCACAGAGACAGGATAGGGGTTGCGAAAATCCATATCTTGTTGAGAGGGAGTGTTGAAAATGCAACAAGATGATGGAGCTTAGTGAAAAGAAGTCGCCTTCACTAAGTGGGCCCGCAGGCTATTTTTGGTGCAAGTCTATTTTTAGACTATGTCTATTTTTAGACATATGGATCATGGTCTATGAGTTGCAGGATGCTATTTGTGGATGATTGGTCAAGTTGGTAAAAATAGATGGACCTCTATTTTTAGACATATGGGTGAAGTCTATTTTTAGACTGCCAGGCTAAAAATAGAACAGTCGAATATTATTAGCTCTTAATAATATTTGGACTATAAACATTATCTTAGTCTCTTGGATCACTTCAGTTTGAGCTACAGATGTGGCACATGCAACTGCCAGAAGGAAATACGTGGTTCCTATGGGTTAACTTGAGCTATTGCATGGAGGACTTCAGTTAGGACTTCAGTGATTGAGTTTTGTGGAGTTGGATCAGGAGTTGATGGAGTTGTGTTCAGTTTGACTTAGTTGAACTAGTTGTAGTTAGTCTAACTGGAAAATAGACTAACGTTGAGTGATGTGAATTAGTTATTAATTAATTCACTAATTATTAACTCATAAAGCAACTGAATAATACATCAGTTAACTCAGTGCATGGACAGTTCAGTGGAGACAAGTGTTAGAGGTGAGTGAAAGAGCAAGACAGCTGTCAGTTGTGACTACAATTGTGCATGTGATTTGCACAATATGTGGGATTGAGTTTCCAATGAGGATTGCGTAGTGTCACACAAGGGAAATACGAATTTGGAGATTCATTCTCATTGTATTCCCTATGTAGGATTGCGCAGTGGAGGCATGCAAGCAGCAGGGGTGATTTGAGCCAGTGATTGATTCAAATCTGTGTTGTATTGTGTGTAACAGGTGGAGCTAGTATTGTACTGTGTACTGTTACATGATCTCAATCAATATAATATACAGATAGTTGTGGGGTTTTCAGCTTTATGCTTTCCCCGGGTACATACTACGTTGATATGTGTGATTGATGCTTCAATGTGTGCATGTGTATGTTTCTGAATACTGCTAAATTGATGATCAACGTAGAGGAGGTTATGTATTATGCATGATTCTGCAAATAGTGTATAATCAGGATAACCTCTGTGAATAAGTGTCATATTATTCATGAAATTTCTACAAATTCCTTTAATGGGTTGGAAGTGGACTATCCAGAATCCCTTGCCCATTCATATTTATCATAAATAATTGTGGGATTCCAAGTTTATTCCGTATTTTTATAGAATCTGCCATGGAATTATGTTGCCTCTGTACAGAATGTTGTATAATAAGGATGCCCCAAGATTTCCCCCTAAAGCGGAAGTTGATATTCTCCCTATCGCAAGATGGTTTGGGGAAGAACTTTTCACCTATGTCAGAGTATTTGGAAGCATTGCTTCCCCTCATGTACTACCCTTATATGTTCCTAATAAGTTATTGGCTAGATAAATTGCCTACCAGACCTGTGGGGTGGGAGGAATGAGCAAAGAGTTGAAATATAAGAAGAAGTCCATTTGGCCACAGTTTCCTGTGGCCTATGGGGCCTTTTCATTGTTTGATTTAGGTCATGAATTCAATGAAGTAGACAATATGTTGTGTCTACGATTGTTCAAGTTTCCAAGGAGACAATTCGACCCCTATGATGTCATTAAGAATTTCATTACTGCTGTCAAGATAAAAGTATTTTCTAAAGAAGGTGATCTTTTTTATGATACCTTTATGTAGAAAAGCACATTTAAAGAAGTCTTGCATATTGCTCAAATTCAATTTCCCCCAGTAGAATTCCAAGAATTTAAGTTGTACAGAGAAAGGAGACTAGCTAACATCCCTTTGGATAAGCTACGCTTGGAACCAATAAGGGAGCCTACTCCCGGTATCAGTTTAAGTGGAAGCTCAGGTATAGACAAGTCTAGGTCTAAGTCTAGAAAAGAATCACCAGAACACTCTAAATAGTCCGAGAGTGACTACAATAGAAGTGAAGGGTCAGTAAGAGATATTGCCTAGTCTAAAGAGCACCCAGAGTAACCGGTCTTGACTACACCACAGATAAAAGTTCCCCCTCCCATCATCCAGCCACCAAAGCCAGTAAGAACTGAACTGGATAAGGAGTGGGAAACATTCAATGAATTGATTAATACTGAGGAGCAGAGCACAAAGACACCTAAGAATACAGTACAGACAGTGACAATATGATTGTGGAAACAGTCAACAATGCTCCAGAGGTAGAACATATTATCATTACCCCATCATCTGAAATCATGCTCAAAATAGAGGAGATTCCTCCTCTAGATGTATTCTATAGTCCGCAGGATAAGGCAGTGGTAAGAAAGCAAAGAAAGAAGAGAAAACTCGACAACGTGCTCTCACCTGAGGCAGAGCAGCTAGACGTCCTTTGGCGAGACCCTACCACTGACCCTACTGAAAATCTTTCTAAGTTATCTAAGATTACAGGAGCTTATGCTTCTACTACAATTGATAAAGCATCCGAGGTACAACTATTAATGAAGGATAGAGAGGAACAAATTAAGGTTTTGCAGCAACAATTACAGCAAGCCAGTGCCAACTGCGAAGCAGAGGAGAGGTTAGAAAAGTTACAACAATATTTTCAACAGATGCAGCTGGGATACCAGAACAATTTGGCCGAAAAATAAAATCAGTTGCAAGCTATGCTAGAGATGCATAGAGATGATCCCAAGCTTACAGAGTTTGTCTCAGAAGCCCTTGCCTTAAACGATCAACTCTTGTAACAACAAGAGGCCTTATGCCAAAAAATATCGCAATGGAGTTCTCATTGTGAGATGAGCAACAAAATTACCAATCAAGTTGTGGACTTGCGACATGATTATGATTTAATTGATAAGAGAATTTCTGATTATTTGGCTTGGTAGGAATTGGAAGAAGGAAAGAAAGCAGGTGCACTCAAAATCAATGAAACCCACAAAGAAATGCTTTTCAATAAGTGGGACACATAGATTAGGAAGGCGGAATAGGCGGCAGAAGAAGCGGCTACAGTGGCAAACAACGTCATTGACTGTGTCAATGAAAACCTTCACAGAGAAAACCTCATTTCAGAGACCGCACCCTAATTCCTCCCAAAGGCACAACAACTGCAAACAAGCTGGAGACAAAAGGTTGAGGAAAGGGCAGAGTCCATTAAGAAGTTAACCAAGTTAAACTGGGATAATTACTGGCAGTACTTGGTTAAACCACACAGTCAATGCATGACTCTCAAATGCCTTATGAACTCTGCTGAGAAGATAGCGCCAACACTTGCCGATTCTGTTTTTGCAGGACAACTAAAATCGGAGGTCGGCCAATTGACGCTCCTCAAGCTGATGCTAAATGCTTGCGACCTCAGAGAACAAATACATAAATAGTTAATTTCCAGATTCAGTTTTAGTTTTAATTTTGATTTATTTTTGCCTTAGATGAGGACGGTCATTTAAACCTCCTCCTATATTTTTTTAATAAACTATTTTTAGTATTTAGGAGGTAGTATTTTAACCCCTCTCATGCATTTAGAGAAGGGTCCTAAAATTTGTCAAAAATGTTTCCTCAGAACAAGCACTTTTGCACCCTCAGAGGAGGTTTTGATGAATGAATGGAATGATATTTATTGATATTTGTGTTTAATATCTGCTACTGAAATGCACTTTGATACTCTTAGTAGATGTTGAATTAGGAATGTTGGAGAGGTAAATCCCCTGTCTGGATCACCTTACGTTGGTTTCGCTGATGGTTCTTCCCGCAGTCCTTGCAATTTGTCAGCTACGGCATGGGTGACCTACGATCCTCATGGTGAGTTAGTAGATATTCAAGGAGTGTGTCTAGGTTGTACAACCAACAATGTGGCTGAATATAGTGTTGTAATTGAATTATTAGCCGAGGCGATTAACCTCGGAATCCGCTCATTGGTTGTAAACTTAGATTCGCAGCTTGTAGTCCACCAGCTCAACGGACGATATTCCATCAGAGATCATCGTATTTTAAGGTTGTATTTACGTGTTAAGTTATTGGAAAGAGATTTTGATTACATTACTTATCATCACATTCCAAGAAGACTTAATGCAGTAACCGATGCATTGGCTAATTATGTATTGGACAGACATTTGCGTAATATGTAAATAAAAAAAACATGAGAAGCATAAGATACAATAAAAACACCATGTATATATATATATATATCGTGTGGCGCACTGAGGCGCTCAAAAAATAGAATGTACATGTCTGGATAGAGTCTGTGTTCCCGGTATATATATATCGTGTGGCGCACTAAGGCACTCAAAAATAAGTGTACATGTCTAAAGTAAAGCCGATGTCCTCAGTACATCTGAGACGTATGTCTCTCAAAAACATCAGTGAAAAATGAATCCTAGGCATCTACTATGGTAGGTTATGCTCTCTGTAGCATGCCACTTCTCGTGCGATCCGCCTCAAAAGGCGGTGCATCCTGGGTTCCACCCCCACTGTATGAATCTAAGAAGCTATGGGGACCTCCTCGATCCCCTGGTAATCTGGCACCCCCACCAGTAAGCCCTCGAGGTTGTGCACCACAGTCTCCATCATGTCGCCTACTGGAGGAGCCAGGGCCAGGATCCTAGCGCCTTGTCCCTCTCTCCGTGCCTCCGGAGCCAAACCAAGGGGTCTCGTGGGTCCCACATCTGCATATCATAGCGTTTATCAGGACATGTACATGAAAAAATTTAAAAACATTACAAAAGATAAAAAATCAAAAAGAGATCAAGTGTTTTACCTCCATCGTCCCAATGCTCTCCCGCAGGTAGTGGCATGTCGGGATCACCGCGGAAATCCATACTGGCATATGGCCAGTCCTCGACGAAGATGACCTGGTGATCCAGCCACTCTCGAAAGAAAACACCCCATGACACTGAGCGGCCGCCACCTCCACGCGGCATGACCCGGGCCCATCGAGTGGCCCTCGTCTCTCGTGGACTGCTAGGCGGATCCACAACCATATCCTGTAGCTCTAAGGCCGACACCCGCTCAAACATAAGCGGAAGTAAGAGCGACCCATAGCCGAACTGTTTCTACTCTCCGCGTCGACAGTTGCTCAGTTGCCTCTTCATGCTGGTCGTTACTGTTGCTGCCCAGTTGAAAACAGTGAGTTGTAGACACTCGAGAGCTAGTAGTAGATGGGCCTTTGAGGCCTCGTGATTAGCCAAACTCCCTGCTGCCCGGGTCACCATGAAGAGTATGGTGCGAAGGACCATGTCACCGTCACCCACTGATGGAATGCTCACCTTTCCACTCCGTGTTTTGTGCGCCTGTGGACACACTCGAGCTATGAGCTGGTCAAGAGTCTCACCGCTAGGCCATTGCCCCTCCAGAATGGGCATCACACCCCGGCGTGACAACCAAGTCAAAAAGTAAATATCCGTGGAATCGAACTCGATGTCACGGCCTCGGATCGTGAATTTTCCGTCAACTGGGTTCCAAGCTCTGATCAAGAGCTCCAGAAGGTCAGGTTGTGCTCTCAGGCGTGGAGTGAGGAAAAATTTGAGGAAACCGCATGCCCGCATTGCATTTCGGCACCCTGCATTGGTATAAGCGGCTATATCTTCATTATCATGAGCCCTCTCTTGCCACACAAACGCCATTGCGTCCTGCATGACCACCAAAAAATATTAGAGTTCTAACCATTGAAGTTTCTCCGTTCAAAAACTTAAAAATTAAACTTCGCGGCGCCAACGCGACTGTTTTTAAAACAGTCGCGCTGATCATGGCGCCTCTGTGTTTTTTCCTTGGGTCAGCACGGAAGCACACGTGTTTTCTGCGCTGACCCAGGAGGTGGTGTGTGTAAAATAAATCGATCGGTGCGGACCCGACGTGCGAATCCACGCTGACCGAGAGCGTACCAACGCTCAAAGAATTCGGCCAAACGGCCAAATCCCACCGTGGAAATGCTTAAAAAGGGACTCAAAACAAAGCGCAGGGAAAGAGGAACCTACCTGGAACAAGCTGCTGGATGAATGGTGTCCGCACGGGGTGGAATTCGCTCCATCAACTTCACAGCTCCACAATGTTCTCCAAGGCTCAAAATGGTAACAATGGTAAAAAATGACTTTTACCCCCCTATTTATGGTAAAAAATTCTTAATTGGCTATGGTTTTTTATAAAAGTGGGTTTTTGTCATGTTTTTACCATGGATTTAGTGCTAATGTCACTATGTTATGCCTTTATGCATGTTTTACCATGTTTTTTAACATGTCGAATGGATTTACGCGGGTGGTTTTCTTGTGCAGGTTCTCGAAACCGGCGAAGTCACAATGGTTCTATATACACTTGGTCCCAAAAAAATGTCGTCTTTAATCTCTTTTCCGACATAAAGCAAGAAAAGATGGCCGAGCTCCCTTTCAGCTCGTCAAAAGGAATGAGAGGCGATCCCTACTAGCCCAGAACGGGTCTAGCAACAATCAATCAATGCTACTATGCAAGCTCCTAGTTGCAATTAAAAGGTGGGCAATGAACACCTACTTGGATTCCAGCGCTATTGTTTGATGAAGAGATGTCGCTCTCGCTCCTTTGCTCTGGTCGGTCACGATCCTCCACTATCCTTGTGGATGGACACCTGCACATGCAAAGAGAAAACAAACACAAGCGTGAAATATAGTAAAAGCAACTATACATCAGTCAGAAAGGATGTAATTCACATTAACCATTACAAGACAAATGAGAATGGAACCATAATAGTAGTCATCTATCATTTATTAATCAAAAACAGAGAAAGTTACAACCAATGTTCTGACGCTGAGTCCTTCTCAAGAGGGTCTAGCCAGCAAGTCTCATAAGCATTCATCCTTGGAGGTAGATCTCCCAAGATAAACAACTCTCTCTCTCACACAAGGCAACAAGACTTCACAACCTTCCTTAAGCTCTCTAGCAATCCACACTTAACACACCAACTGCCTATTAGGAGCAGCACTAAAACACTATGAATTCCTTTCTGTCAAAAACTATATCCAAAAACTAGCTGCTCATGGCAATGATGGAGGCTTATATAGGAGAAGGAGTCTCCCTGAATGGTGGAAGGATAAGCTTATCTCCAAGAAGGGTGGCTCATATGACGAACATACATGCCATAGAAGGGAGGGCGACATTCACAAGGCCAACAACCAGGTCTGGAGTCATCTGGAAGGCTGGCTGTTAGAACAAACTCGCCCAAACAGGATCAGCGCGGGTGTATAACTAGACTGGCGCGCTGACGTCGCATCTCAATAACGGAGAAGGCTATGTCAGCGCGACTTAATACAAACAGAGGATGCGCTGGCTATGAAATTCGACCAGCGCGGGAAACCCGTGTGCTTCCGCGCTAGCAGTGCATCAGTTGCACTAACAGCCGCTAGTCAGCGCGGTTATTCCAATAACAGTCACGATGATCAAATAAACTTTGGCATAGAGGGTTATTTGGCCAATTCAGAGAGTATGAGCATGATGGATTTGATTTCATGACACATTAGGGAGACTGACAAGGAGACAGTGACAGATTACTGTGTAACAGATGCCCCCTAAAGCATGAAGCCCGAGAGAGTGGGAGGGGTGAAATGCTTTACAAAACTACTGAACCAGAACACCACCAGGAAGAACCTGCATGTAGGTACAACTGATATCTCGATTACATGTAGTCTAGGCATGGGTGCAGCCATCCAAAAGACATACGAAGAAGGTCTGTGGTATGGACGCAGCCACCCAGCTGAAGAGACCATGATGATAAAAGGTATGGTCGCGGCCATCCTAAAAGACTCAGGTATGGGCGCAGCCATCCATCAATGAGTCATGTAATAATGATCCACAAAAATGCAACCTGGTTCGCAACAGACTAGAACCAGGGTCTTGCGCTCCATCCAAACCCGAACGAAGTAAAAATCCAAACATGTGAATACAGGAGTCGAAGTCGAACATGCTTGAACATCTTCTGATTACCAGCCAACGATGAAAGTTGTTAACAGACGCGAGAGGTGCCACCAATAATGACGGTGGTCCTCAAGGTACTATAGGTACAATCAACGGCGTGTGAATGAATGAGCCGGTGTCGAACATCCGTAGAGTCATCCGATCGGAGGCCAATGATGAAAACCTCGCGTCGAACGCGAAGAACCTGCCACTGAGGCATGCAGGCTCCAAGGTACCTGAAGGGAGTCTCTAGGTCACTTTCCTGGATAGTGAGCTGAAGTCGACAGGAAGTGATCTTTGTCGAAGGTGGGCCATAATTTTTCCCACACCATCGACACGAGACGGAAAGAGACAATATGTTTTGTGTGAGATATCGGAGGGAGGTTATACTTGCAGAGGCCAACTTCTCTTGAACATATCGGCGGCACAACGACGGATTTGACAGTATTTGAGGTCAAATGATCAGGGGTCGTGATGACAAGACAATGAGCAGATGAATGGTCAAATAGGATAACCCAAACCCATGGAGGCAAATGTGAAACGAGATGAGATGTCCCCACCCAGACACGAATGCAAACAGTGCCATGTTCAAGAGCGACATACTGCCGATGACGACGATTATGATTCCTTTATTTCCCCCACCATTTCTGGCGAGTACCCCGGTTATTTTTGGATGAAAAGCTTGACGGGGATAACATATGCTTGAGGAGCATCATTTCGACGGAATTCGATGCCATTAAGTTTTAACGAGTCTGAAAAAGGAAGAACTCCGCGTCTTTTCCTGTTTAGAGAGTCTGAAAAGACAGCAGAAAAGAAAACTCCGGGAGGGTCCTTTTTCGTAAAGTTGCGTCTCTCGAGCCCGAAAAAGTATAAAACGATGCTCAAAAGAACCGCTCGATCATTACGACCGAGGAGTAATTTTCGTGAGTAGTGACACCGACCCGAAAAAGTAGAAAAGTGATCGATATCACGTCGTTTCGAACCTAAAAAGACAAAGGCCCGACAATCTTTTTGTTTTTAAATGGTCGGAAAAGGGTTTAAAGACGATCGCCTCTCATGTCCGTTTAATGAGTCAAGAGGACCAACTCGGCAATCTTTTCAACTTTGAACGGTCAGAAAAGAGCTGAAAGCAGACCTCCATTTTTATTCTCTTTAACGAGTCAAAAAGGAAAAAATACTCAGCAATCTTTTCATATTTTACAAGTCAGAAAAGAGCTTAAAGGTGACTCGGGTATGGGTTCATTTTTACACAAGCTTGAACCGTAGAGAACTCTGCTTGTTATAAGTTCGCATGCCCCCAGCATAATGACGCAAAACAAGGTACATGCCCCCCAAGCTTCATTGCATTCAACAAAGTGGATGGAATGAAGGTTCACTTTCGAGATCTAGGAAAGACTCGACTTGTATTTTACGAGATCTTAATCAAAGACTCGATTTGGAAAGGGAGTTGTTTCATTTTTTAATGAGGTTGACACAGTAAAAGAACTATCCTCATAACCCTTGTTTCATTTTTTAGGGAGCTTGACATAGGAAATTGAACTATGCTCCGCAAGACCCAGTTTCATTTTTTAAGGAGCTTGACATAGGAAAGTGAACTATGCTCCAACCAGACCTAATTTCATTTTTTAGGGAGCTTGACATAGGAAAGTGAACTATGCTCCGCCCGAACTTCATCATAATGAACAGGAAGTCGGGGCTTCCAAGAGTGGCGCTCCTGGTTGGAGGTCAATGTCTTGGAAGTCAGGACCCAATGCCCCCAGGACACTATGCACGACGGCGGCATTGCTCGATATAGGCACGGGAGAGGTGGCCACGTAGTTGATCTGGGGTGAGACAGATGCAACTGGTGGATGAGAACCAAGAGGGAAGGACAATTGGGCCGGAGGGGCTTGTGGTCGAACGAACGATAATTGATCCATCGTCACTATTCTTCCATCGTGTGGGAAGCAAACCATATGGAAAAGTGAAGAAACAAGGGCTCCCATGGCATACACATAGTCACGACCAAGGAGAAGACTGAATTCTAAAGAACCTTGGGTAACCGAGACGTCTATATAGACAACCTTGCCTCCCAAAGTGATAGGGAACTTTGGAAGGATCCCTAATGGTTGACTCGTTCCGCCATCGAAAGCGGTGAGATTCGGTGCGACAGGTACAAGCGATGGGGAACCCAAAGCTTGCCAAGTAGTAACGGGCATAAGACTAACCGATGCTCCTTCATCTAACACAGTGCCAGGTAGCGCCATATGGGAGGCATAGGTGGTGACCCAGAAAGGCATATGGGATGGAAGGGGAGGGGTAGTCAAACAACTCCCATCAAAG
>APFE031729265.1:0-17820 GCA_000404065.3 Pinus taeda | reverse complement strand
TGCCTGAGTTATCATTTGGCACTTTTGTACGGTGATAGCTATTTATTTATGCTTAATGTATGAGTAGTTTATTATGCAATATGTTTTTCACAACTGTTTCGTCTAACTTTTTATACGAAGTGGTTTATCTCTATTGAATTCTTTTTTCATAACAGTTGAATGATCTTTATTACCGATTGTTATCTGAAATCATTTTAGATCGCATAACAGAAAGATTACACCCCAGGTTAGTGTAGAATTAGATATTTCTGTTTATTAGAATAAAATTGCATGTCATTAGATTAGAGTTAGAATTAGAGCATCACACTTAGGAACTTTTAGAAAGGAAATATCAATTCTCAACACACACACACACACACATAAATTGGGAAGCTGGTCCCATATCCCTAGTCAGACCCACTATACCAAATAGAAAAGGAGCTGCTAACCAAGGTCCAGACCGGGTGGGTATCCCCCTTGTTGTAGACCCGATTTTTGGGGCTTCAACAGGTACCAACCTCCTCACTACCTCAAACCAATAATATGTTGCCTCTTAGGATTGGTTCCAACCTTGTTTCCTTAGGAAACAACCTCCACGTGACCTAGGAGATAACTCACTAACTCAGATTCAATTAATCTGGCCTGACTTCCATAGGAAACAACCTTCACGTGCCCCCATAAATGTTGTGCTTCCACAAAAATCCATTTTCTGCCATAGTAGGCTAGTCCACTACCTCTAGGAGGGACTTCATTTCCCTAGAAGATCAATTATAGCCTCAAGAAGAATCTACTTTCAGTAATGTTAAATTACTTCCACAAAAAGGTAAACTATATTCCTTCGCTGCATCAAAGAATTAAGCTCAACCAAAATTCAGTGCTATAGTAAGAGAGATAAGGGGAATGGCTAGGGTGGAATCTTTCACCACTAAAAATAATCAGAAAAAGGGTCTTAAAACCCTCTAACAATCTTCGACCAAAATTAGAAATATAACCAAAACGTGGTTCCCACCTTGAATATGTTCTCTCCTTTTTATAGATTCCATTTTGGTTTTCCCCTCCTAATTTAATTTCGAGTGTCTAACAAGTTTCCCTTCATTTTCCCAAATTAACGATCACCATTTCATGTTACCTAAGTAACATCAAATAATGGTTCCCCCTTTGCAAATTACTATAGCTTACTGGCTTAAATAGGCTATCACGTCCTCCGTTGGGAAATTTAATTTGAAGAGTACATTACAAGTGTTGCTAATTATATGTTCATACTCATCACAACTCTTTTGGCACTATTCTATAATAGTTTCGATGGTTATTTCACTTGCAATGAATGCCTCTCCTAGTCATTTGTCCATTTGGGGTTAGTAACATTCATTGAGCACGTAGATATGACATTGAGTTGCATTGAAATGAATACATGGGGGAGTGGTGTGGGGTGGGGTGATATGAAGAAAGAGGAGTGGGTTGGGGTTGATGGATATGAAAACAATGCATTTTTAGAAAAGCTAGATAAATACAATGAGAAAACGATAAACATATTGTTTTCTTCCCACATAAAAAAACATATTGTGTTACTTTTGTGGAGAAAAATAAATAAATTACATTTAATACTTATCTCCCTTTCATCATTTATGAAAAGTTGTCCCAAGTCCTAAAAAATGGTAACTGTTCTATGACATCGTTGAAAATGCTCCTTTGGGCCATTAGACAATTCCAAACAAACCATAACTAGAAAGATAACCATTATATACTCTAACTCATGATTAGTCCTTACTAACAATGAGAAAATTATAAACTTCATACAAACTTAATAAAACAACGAATCACAATGAATCCATCAAAAACAAAGAACAAAGAGACAATAAGAATGACTTACAAAAAGTGGCCTAGAGTTGATGAAATTACTCCATATTTTTTATAGTGTGTTTTATCCACCCCTTTCTAATGACAACGATGCTTTGGAGAGAAAATTTGCGATGTTGTTAACTTGTATGAAGATGTGGGAAAAAGAGATGACTAGAATTTAGTCCTCAGATGCAAGCTATGATCCATTACTTCTTGGAGACCCACATTCTTGATATTGAATTTTCCATTTAGCTAATCTGTGGCAAGCTTGGAATCACCATATACTTGTAAACAATTTACCCTCTTCTCAATATTTTGAGGAGCATCGTTAGGGTTGTTAATTCTCTTTGGTGATTGGACCCTTCACTAAGTCCCAATGAAAATAAATTAAAATGAGATGAATTAAATTAGAGGGAACCATGAGCTCCACACTTCCTAGGATTGTCTTGGGAAGCACCATTGAAGAAATCCCATGTTTGTGTTTCAATTATCACGAGTAGACCAATTTTTCATTGAGTTGACTTCTTCACTATATATTTTTAATCTTCATGACACAATTGTATCATGTAGAACACTTGTTATAGAGTAGCTCAAGAGTTTTGAAAGATAGTTTTATCCCTTCAGTGCCTAATGGCCCAACATATTGCAATAGGAGAAGCCTTGTAATCATTGGCACCCTTATCCTCACACCATGCTTTCAAAGCATTTGGGTAGATAATCCTCTTCCAATTTCCTTGCTTTGTTCATTAGAGTCAAAGAAGCTGCCTGTTGGGCCTTAGTTTTGGTGTTATTTTGCTCTAATAAACTTACCTAACCATCTATTTATCATCCATTTTCACTCCATTCATTCCATTTTGATGTATATTTGATGTCCTTTAAGGTATTTAGCTTTAATTTGTCAATTTCTAAAGTTTTTATAAAAAATTGATTTTAAGTGCAAATTTGGCAATTTTAGAAATTCCCGTAATCACTCTATGGTTAATATGGATGCAGGCCATTTGAGAACAAATGGGATACATGAATGAGAATCTTGGGAACTAGGACCAATCCACCTATGCTTGGTTCCAACAAAATGAGCTTTATTAGGCCTATTTGGAGCTAGTCAATCATGACTAGTTATCCAGAAATCCCATCTAAATAGGGCAGTTTTGGGATTCCATGATATTGGTCATATTTCTTGGAGATGAGGGTAGTGAATTCGACTTGAATATATGGATTAGAGTAGATACGTTTGTTAGAGTGAATGTAGATCAGGTTGTTTCATGAGATTCCTTATTTAAGAGCCACAACTTTGATGGCTCATATATTGACTTATGATACTTTTATGCTGTGATACTTTTGGTTTGAAGAATTAATTTGAAGACTTGTGCTATTCTCATTTTTATGCTCAATTCTATGGATGTGTAATTGATTTAAGCTTCTGATATCACTTCTCAAGTGTGCAAGGCAAGGGTGGAGGGCCCCCATTCCAAGCTAAGTACACTTCATTGTTAACTAGTTTTATTTTTTGCAATTTGTTTAGTGTAGAACTGGTTTTTCATAGCTTTATTTCAGATTTCTTTATGATTCATGAATGGTATTTGATTGCTTTAGTTGTTAGCTGATTCATCACTTTATTGAGTTGAAGAAACACAAGTGTTCAAGTTGAGCATCTCTTCTATTGAAATGATGAATTACAACTAGTTTCTTTGATATGCATGCAAGTGGTTTTTATTATGATTTTGAGTATTGAGATGAATAAGTTACGATGAAATAATTTGTGTCTCTTAAGTTAAGAGCTTCTTTCATTAACAATTTATCCATCTCAAATTCTTGATTTTAATCTCTGATTCATTAAGTAATAGTTGAGGCAAAGGTGGACTTCTTGAGTCAAGAACCATCTTAATATTCTTCCTCTACTGTAAACAAGTTGAGTTAGAGTTATAGGATGTATTGCTTTTGAATAAATTATCTTTCGAGGTTTGATTATATCTGATCTTCACACATAGTGAACTTGCCTCAAAGCATAAACAACCTGGATTGATAATAAATAATTGTGTTAGTTTAGGTACATAAATTAGCTCAACACCCACATGATAAGAAAAATGTATTACCATGAATATTTCCCCTTATAAAAAACCAACATCACTTTACATGATGAGTGATGATTCCTACGCCAAAAGACAACACTTGCTATATGAAAACAAAAGTGCGAACAACACTTGTGATATGTGAACGAAGGTGAAAACCACACATGCAGGGTGGAGATAACATGAAAATGACACTGTTTAAATGGAAATAAATTAAAAGAAACAATCGTAAACATAAAAAAAACACTTGCAATGGTAAACGTGTGCAAAAACGACAGTTGGAGAAACTCACCAAAATAGAGGTACAATTACAAACAAAGTGAAGGATTGTTGATGTTAGTGCACACTAACTACTAACATGGGTTGATCATTACACAAACATAGTCTTTATGGACTGTGGTATGCTTGTTCAATATTGCGTAAAATAATGTGCTCATGGACTTGTTGCAAACTCATCATGTGAGAGAAAGTGACTTCGACACTTCTAATTAAAGAAGGGAGCTAAAAAAGAATTAGCTGACCAAGAAGTGACTATGGAACGATTGACTGTAAGATCCACAGTAGGATCCAAAATTGGAGTGTATGTTGTTGGTTTTAGGGGGCTTGACCCAAGTTCAGAGTGTGTTGCGCACCAACAAAACCCTCAACTACTAGCCCTTTCAGCAACTACTTGCAAGTAGATTGCAGTCTCACCTAAAGCAGTTATGGGAGGCCACATAACCAAGCTTATGCAACCGAAGGGATATCCATGCATTGGTGTCATGTATTTAATTCTACTTTATATTAATCTTATAAATTTGCATGCATAAGAACTTTGCATAGATGTGTAATTTAACATATTTACATTAAACCCATAAACTCTAACAAATAAAAGTATATCTTACAATTCTTCGCATAAAAGCATGCATAACGATACTAAGAACAACAAAGACTAAACATAGAAAGATATACATTTCTTTGCCAAAACTTCTTCTTTATTAAAATTATATTCAATTACATGCACTTCTTTGACCTACATACGCAGCGGTAGGTGTTCTGTGCACTCAACTGCAGACTCTTGTTAAGTTATGGTATGTTCTATGCTTAGAGTAGTTTACTTATTTTTCTTATTATTATCCACAGATTAGCAATCACATGTACATTAAGTAAAGTGCAGATAGAACATTAAACGATCGATAGAAAACAAGCCAAGACAAGAGACACAAGATCTGGCAGCTAGCTAGGCACAAACCCTAATATGGGGAAACCCTTTGATCAAATCTTATTTTATCTTCAATAATTCAACAGAGAGAAATAGTACATAAATCTGATTTACATCAGCAACAACAAACCCTAGATCAACCCTCAACTAGGGCAGACAATATCTTGCAAACCGACCATCAGATCAGCTTGATTCCTTCACCAAAAAATGCAGCCTTCTGAGGAGAGTCAGTTCCACCTACAATGCAGTTCTGAGAGAGATTCTGATGGTCAACACTGGTCAAACTTCCAATCTACAGTTGCAGGCCTAAATCTGCATCCTTCCTTCCACACGTGTGAGAGAAGAGTCCCTTTCTGCGCAGTAGGAGAAGAACCTCTTTTTTGCACAGGAGAGAGAGAGAGAGATGTGTTGAGAGAGTGTGTCCAAATGAGGAAAATACCTCCTGTATTTATATACAAATGTTGATGATTGAATAGATGCAACTGTTGGTCTTCTGAGCCTACATGAGCTGGTCGGCTTGATAAATTCCATAATCAAAATAAATTCATATCTCCATAAATACTTATCGGAATAGGATGATCTTTAGATTAATCCTACACCTCTCAACGAGAGGAATCTAATAAAAATATTATCAGACATGAATAAGATGACCCACATGGAGTTTGGCCCTAGTTTCCAATTTTAACACTCCCTCTCAACTAGGGAGAACTCCATTAGCAATTCGTCTATTGGTCGCTACTATTCATCCATAAAATATACTGCCCTGTACATCTTGACCCCTGCTTTGCTCTGCTCTATTCTGTTCTGCCCTGTTTTGATCTGCTCTGCTCTACTTTGTCCGAATTATGAAGAAGAAGAAATGATTGAGGATGTATCATACCATCCTCCACTGACTCAAAGTCAGTCTCAGAGTGTGTATCACTGGTCCCAGACCAGTCCTCAACCAACTCAAAGTCAGTGCCATAGTGGGTACAACTCCTACCACTGGTCCCAGACCAGTATCATCCTTCACTGACTCAAAGTCAGTCTTAGAGTCTGTACCACTGGTCCCAGACCAGTCCTCAACTGACTCGAAGTCAGTGTCATAGTGGGTACAACTCCTACCACTGGTCTTAGACCATTATCATCCTTCACTGACTCAAAGTCAGTCTTAGAGTGTGTACCACTAGTCCCAGACTAGTCCTCAACCGATCTGAAGTCATTTTCATAGTGGGTAAAACTCCTACCACTGGCACTAGACCAATATCATTGATCCCAGATCAATGAAGGTCATCCTAGCATAGGGAGTACAATAGATACAAAGATGCATCCATCAGTACTACTATGGTCCCTATCCTCATTTCCCTGCTCATTGATTAGATGAGAGGTACTTCCCATGAGTCCCAGACTACATGGGTAGGATGCCTCGATAAGAGAACTAATCAATCCTGTCTGCAGTAGAGCGAATCATCTTGTCCAACAAGAGAGAAAATCATTTTGTCCATAGGAGAGTGAATCATCCTATCCATAGGAGAGCGAATCATCCTGTCTCACAAGAGAGCGAATCATCTTGTCCATAATCGCCATGGAGAACACATCATCCAGGCCTCACAGGAGAACTAATCATCGTGCTACACAATTGTCATGGAGAACACATAATCCAGAACTCACAGGAGAACTAATAATCCTGCTACATAATTGCCATGGAGAACACATCATCCAGACTTCACAGCAGAACTAATCATCCTACTACATAATCGTCATGGAGAACACATCATCTAGACATCACAGGAGAACCAATCAACCTACTACATAGTCGCCACGGGGTGTCACAGGGAAAGTTTTGATTCTTTTACCTTGTACACGTACACCACCAGGGGATGGTGAGTTACCTTGTGGTCATATGTCGATCCAAGAAGTACCCCGCGCCCCCCTGAAGCTCTGAGAGCTCAATACATCATACAGGACCCTCATCAAAGGGGCTTTAAACGACACCATGTCATTCTCAGAAAGTCAGGAATTTGACCTTCCCTAGGGGCTTTGTCAGAATCTCGGTGACCTGTTCATCAATATCGATATATTGAAGCCTTATTGCTCCCCACTGCACCATATCTCGAATATAGTGGTACTTGAATTCGATATGCTTGGAGTGATCATGAAATACGAGATTCTATGACAAACAAATCCCACTCTGGTTGTCACATAGGATCACAGTGGTATCCAATGTAAATCCAAATAGCTTACTGAATAGCTTTCGCAACCAAACTACCTCATAGGAGGCCTCGCTAGCAGCAATATATTATGCCTCAGTAGTGCTCAAAGCCACCGACTTCTACTTCCTTCTCATCTAGGATATCGAAGTAGATCCCAAGGAGAAACATCACTTGAAAGTGCTCTTACAATTGCCCACACTACCTACCCAATCAACATCAGTGTATCCAAGTAGTCTCACATCTCTGACAGTGTATCTTAACCCATATATAATTATGCCATGAAGATATCTTAACAGATTCTTGGCACCAATCCAATGTATGTGGTGAGGTTCAACCATATGTTGACTCAACGTGTTGACTGTGAAGCATATATCTGGATAGGATTTCACTAAGAACATTAATGCTCCGATGTGTTGCCGATACTCAATAGCATTTCGTAAAATAGGTCCAGTAGCACTACCACTTAACTTCTTGAAGTCAAGCTCCATCGGGGTAGTAACAGGCTTGCAGTCCACCATACCGAATCTTTCCAATATCTTGACCACATATTTTCCTTGAGATAGGAAAATTTCCCTTGGCTTCTGCCAGACTTCAAGTCCTAGGAAATAATGCATTAGTCCTAGGTCCTCCATTTCAAATTCAGAAGCCAAATCCCTCTTACATTTGTGAATGAGTGGGTCTGCACCTATTAGAAAGAGGTCATCTACATACAACACCAATATGAGAGGTTTTTCATCTTCAACCTTGAAGTAAAGGTTAGGATCATCTTCACTCCTAGTGAATCCCAGCTTCATCAAGTAGCTATCAATCCTCTCATACCATGCTCGGGGTGCTTGCTTCAACCCATAGAGAGCCTTCTTCAACCTGCATACATGAGATTTTCGATCATAAATCTCAAATCCTTTGGGTTGCTCCACGTAGACCTCTTCTTTGATTGAACCATGTAAGAATGTGGTCTTGACATCCATCTGATGTAGGTTCCATCCTTGTGAAGCCGCAGGGGCTATGATAGAGCGGATGGTGGTATATCTAGCAATAAGTGAAAATATCTCATCATAGTCTATACCTTCCTTCTGGGAGAAGCCATGAGAAACAAAATGAGCCTTATACTTTTCCATACTTCCATCTGTTGCATGCTTTATCTTGTAAAGCCATTTAGAAGTGACAATTGTC
This sequence comes from Pinus taeda, assembly GCA_000404065.3. Taxonomy (NCBI): domain Eukaryota; kingdom Viridiplantae; phylum Streptophyta; class Pinopsida; order Pinales; family Pinaceae; genus Pinus; species Pinus taeda. The sequence goes on along the minus strand of APFE031729265.1, from coordinate 9,367 downwards.
TTGTCCTAGGGTCTGGGAACTACTTCCTAGACATCATTCTTCATAATAGACTCATATTCTTCAGTCATAGCATCCTTCCATACTTGAATCTTGATGGCATCTGAGAATGATGAAGGCTCATTTTGTATGATTGTGCTCATGGTGGTCAGGTATACCTGATACCTGTTAAGTTTCTTACTTTCATGGAAGGTTCCTTGGGGTGCAGTGTGTCCTTCAGCATCATTGACTAGCCCCCTAAGCCAAGAGGGCCTCTTCCTAAAAGAGGAAGGCTTAGGTGGATCAATAGTATCCATGGGTTCATCCACATCGAGCATTGTTACATCATTTTTTTCTTTTGGTTCCCTGGTGTCAACTTCTTGAGAGCTCCTCAAAGTAGGAAGATTGTCCACCTTGCTGAGAGCCATATCTTTGTCAAAGGTGACATCATGACTAATCACGACTTCCCTTTGACCGGCTACATAGATTCTATAGCCCTTAGTATTTTCACCATAGCCCATGAAGATTCCTTTCTTTCTAGATGCACCTAATTTATTCCTTTTCTCTTTCGGCATATCAAAATATACAGGGCTTCCAAAAGTTCTAAAATGAGATACGTCAGGTTTCTTACCGGTGAACATTTCTTTAGGAATCTTGCAACCCAACACTTGATAAGGGCATCAGTTTTGTACATATACGGTGGTGCTTGCAGCTTCAGCCCATAGAAACTTTGGAAGTCTTTGATCATGGAGCATGGCATGAACAACTTCAACAATCGTACGGTTCTTCCTTTCTGCCACACCATTCTATTCAGGAGTATATGGTGTAGTAGTCTCCCTCTTAATGCCATCCTCTTTACAAAAGTCATGAAACTCGTTAGATTCATATTCAGCTCCATTATCAATCCTTAAGATCTTGATCTTCTTTTCGGTTTGATTCTCGATCAAGGCTTGATATGTGTCATAAGACATGACACCTAGCAGACTTCCTCTGACCTGATATAATGAACCAACTCGAAACCCAAGAGTAAAGACATCTTTAACATTGTTTTTCCATACACGTACCTTACCATCGCTGAAGGTCACCTTGTAGCCTTTGTCTTCCATTGTTGAGATGGACACCAGGTTCTTTTTGAGGTCAGGTAGATATAATACATCTTGTAAGTGGATCATATTACCTTGATTCAATTTAAGAGAGACATTGCCTACACCTTTCACCCGATATTTCATATTATCTCCAAGGAAAATTTCCAAGTTAGTTTCTTTCTCTATCAGATTATGGAGAACTTCTTTGTAACTAGTGAAGTTCCTTGAGGCACCACTATCAATAAGCCAAATTCCCAGTGAATCTGAAGGAGCAGAGGTAGATAGAGCAACTAGTAGATAATATTCATCTTGCTTATTGTCAATAGTGTTAGATTCATACCTGGAATTTCTAGCCTTCTTGAATGATTGTCCTCTTCCTTGATTTCCAACACTCCTTTTACCTTTGCTATTAGATTTTCCATTCCTTTGATTTCCATGAGAGGGATTTTGATCATCATCCAGGTGTGAGTCTCTTCTATCAGGGCACTCCCTTGCATAGTGACCTGCTTTATCGCAAATGTAACATCGTCCTTTTCTTCCACCTTGAGGTCCAGACTTTCTTTTTGATTTAGTCTCGGAATTATTTCTTTTCTTAGCATGAGAAGAAAAGGTAGCAGGAGGACCTTTAGGCATGGGCATTTCTTGCTCTTCTATCCTTGTTTCTTCTTGAATGCATCTTTCCATTAATTCCTCGAAACTAGGAATTACATTATTGTTGAGAAGAGTAGTCCTGAACACGTACCATTCGGATGGTAATCCTCCAAGAGTTGTGAGTGCCATTTCCCTATCAGTAATAATCTCCCTAAATAGATAGGAGATAGTTCTTGATCTAGGTGATTCTTAAGAGGTATGCTTGCATACTCTCATCTTTTCCCTTCTTAATTTCCTTAAGCTTATTTCTAAGAAACAAGACTTTATTTGCATCATTAACTTTAAATAAACTCACCAGTCTATCGTAGATTTCCTTGGAGGTGTTCAGGTCAGAGATGTAGGCCACCAAGCACTTGTCGATAGAGTCCTGGATGATCTTCTTTGTTTTGACTTCACTGATTTTCAATTTGTTCTTGGCAGCAGCGGGTGCATTTGATGGAGGCTCAACAATATTTCCTCTCACATGGTCTGACACTCCTTGATCTTCTAAGGCTAGATCGAGAGACATATTCCATCTGTGATAGTAAGCTTTCTCATGGAGTTTTTCTTTAGCAGGGAAGAGTGTTGAGGACTCCATAGTTCTTTTAGGATAGCTTTGCCAATCTTCTCTTCGGTGATTACTCTTGCTCTTGCTCGGGCTTTGTCTTCACCTCAGCTTTGATACCATGTTAAGTTATGGTATGTTCTATGCTTAGAGTAGTTTACTTCTTTTTCTTATTATTAACCACAGATTAGCAATCACATGTACATTAAGTAAAGTGCAGATAGAACATTAAACGATCGACAGAAAACAAGCCAAGACAAGAGACACAAGATGTGGCGGCTAGCTAGGGACAAACCCTAATATGGGGAAACCCTTTGATCAAATCTTCTTTTATCTTCAATAATTTATCAGAGATAAATAGTACATAAATCTGATTTACATCAGCAGCAGCAAACCCTAGTTCAACCCTCAACTAGGGCAGACAATATCTTGCAAACCGACCTTTGGATTTGGTTGATTCCTTCACCAAAAAATGCAGCTTTTTGAGGAGAGTCAGTTCCACCTACAACGAAATTCTGAGAGAGAGTCTGATGGTCAACACTGGTCAAACTTCTGATCTATAGTTGCAAGCCTAAATTTGCATCCTTCCTTACACACATGTGAGAGAAGAGTCCCCTTCTGTGCAGTAGGAGAAGAGCCTCTTTTCTGCGCAGGAGAGAGAGAGAGATGTGTTGAGAGAGTGTGTCCAAATGAGGAAAAAACCTCCTGTATTTATATACAAATGTTGATGATTGAATAGATGCGACTATTGGGCTTCTGAGCCTACATGAGTTGCTGGCCGGCTTGATAATTATTCCATAATCAAAATAAATTCATATCTCCATAAATACTTATCGGAACCGGATGATATTTAGATCAATCCTACACCTCTCGACGAGAGGAATATAATAAAAATATTATCAACGATGAATAAGATGACCAACATGGAGTTTATCCCTCGTTTCCAATTTTAAAAACTCTTCTAGGTCTCTGTGTACTCAACTATTGAGCCTTCCCCAAAACTATAGACTACAGATGTAAATACAAAGATTCAATCCAATTATGATGATATGACATTATATTCATTTATTAAAAAGTATTAAATATCCTTATATATATTACATGATAATAAAAACCATGGTGCAAATACTATGTATCCAAAAAAAATGACTAATACCCGAAACCCATTACAAAATAAGGGCTTTGTCCCATCCACAAAGCCCTAAAAGGCTACGTGATGAATATATCTTTGCCAGCTCCACGTGGTTCTCTTCTTATTCTACGGGGTCTTTTACCCAAAAATTGGATGAATTTGGGTCATGCCCAACAACCCCCCAACACTCACTCGTGACTCGTCCTGAGTCACTCAACTTCGGCACTCTTGATCGTTGCTGCAATCGCGTTGTACACTGCATTGTACTGCTGGACCATTTCTGCCATCAATTTTTTTTCTTGGTGTGCCTCATTTAGCAAAGCTTCTATAATAGGGCCAATCGTATTTTGCAATATTTGTTCTTCTATTCTCTTCAATTCCTTCAGCCTCTCATCAACTACCTGCAAAAGTTGCAGGGCTTCCTCCTTCCACGGCTGAGTCCTCTCCTACAATATCTGTGCTCTCCTCTGAAGATCATCTATTTACACCTGGAGGTTCTTCCCTTTAGTAATTCTGGCAAGCTTCTGCAAGATTGGTAAGGTAGTCATAGTTGCCACGATCTCATCGTACCACTTTTGCTTGGCCTGCAGTTCCTCGTTAATCTTCATGATGTTTGGATCATCCTGCAGTGAGGTCCAAATCTCCATCATATCGTCGAGCAATTTTCCACAATCTTCCACTATATCATATATGCCTTTCAATGTTACATTGAGCTCCCTTTATCTATGGTCCCGAACCTCTGGTGGTGTAATTGTTAATGTGGGCATCATTTTGAAATACCTGCCAATCCTTGACATTGTTAGGGACCGAAGGTCTGTGTTTTATTTCAGCGGTGAAATGGTGATTTGGTTCAAGGGGAAGCTTGCATGTGCTAGCAAAGGTTTCTAGACTGTGGGCATGAATATTGTGATCTCGTGCAATTTTGGCAAGCTTGAATTCACTGAAGGCATTGAGTAATTCGGTGGCAGCAACTCTGTAAGCTCTCATTCTACTATCATTAGCGACAAAGTTACCTTTCATTTGTTGTATAATTAAGTCAGAGTCACCTAGGATGGACACTTTAGTAGCTCCTAGGACTTTGAGCAGCTTAAGGCCTAAGAGAAGAGCTTCATACTCTGCCATGTTGTTTGTACATATAAAATTGAGTCTATAGGCATGGCCTTGTGCGTGATTATCATGTGTATTGTAAATCCATACTCCGACCCCTACTCCTAACTTGTTAACCGAACCATCAAACTCCAAATACCATGTGACTTCTTGTTTGAGGTTTGTATTGAGAGTTTTAGTTTTTTGAGGATCGGGTAGACTTACAATTTCTGTTTCGGGATGTTCTTCTTGCTGTTTGTTGGTTGGCTTGACTGTTGGGACAATGTCAAGGGTATTGGCAACTGATTCCTCATTGATGTACGTTTCTTGCTCCAAGGATAACGGCTTATCATTAGTTGGAGGGCTGGTGTTATCATTAAATAAAATAAAAGAATCCATATCGGAATGGATTGAGTAAATTGGAAAATTTTGGGGCTTTTCCTCACTGCTTACCACATACTTCATTAACGTTTCTCTATATAGTCTCTTTGGTTTCCCAAAGACAGATATACTGGCATAAGAGAGATCGAGTTGAAGGGACCCTTGCAATTTTGCTCCCCACGATCTGGATAGGATCATGCCATACTTTGTGGGAATGTCAGCAACTACTACGTCCATTAAGATTTTCTTGTTGGGGAATTGGACTAGAGAGACACAAAGGTCTTTGATCAAGCCTAAACATTTGAGTTGACTGGAGTCAAAGGAATACAGATCTTTGTACGGTCTTGTGACATCAAGGTTCAACCTTTCCATTACAGCTTTGGGCATAAGGTTATGTGAGGCACTTGAGTCAAACACAGCATTATGCAGTATTTTGTCATGTATGTGCAGACTGACATAAAAAGGTGGAACAGGTCCATATGTTGATTTTTTGTTAATTTCTGGACCAAACAACAGCTCTGGGGTATCGTTTAAAACGTTCACATCATCCCTTACCTCTGGTAGTTGAAGTGACCTTTGAATTTGTTGCCTATATTCATCATGTTTGGCAAGTTCTGAGAGGGGAATGGATATCTTGAGTTTTCCAATCTCTACTTCTAAAATGAATGGTTTTTCCAATGAGTTCTTGGCGTTGATAGTGGCAAATTTCTCTTTTTCAGGCATACTCTCTATGTTTTCTTTTGGAATGTCAATGTCATGATGTATGACAATTTGTGGTATTTCTGTTTTGGGAATATTTTTAGGAGTTCTATTCAGATCTTCTTTTGGGAAGGAGGGAGGTAGAGGCCGATCAATAGGAGAGTGTGTGTCTGTTACATCCTCCACAGTTACCTGATGCGGGCTTGGGACAGAGCTGTTAACTGGTTGATTTATGGTGATATTTCCTTTAATTTTGTTGAGCTGTTTGCTATCTTTTGTTCTGCTAGATGGGGGAACATCAATGGTCCTCGTTCTTAATTTGTATTGTTTGTGTACCTCGTACACAGCAGTATCATAGCCTTTTTTAAAATCGAAAGAATCTCCCGACTTGGTGTGAAATTGTTTTGCATCAGGGTATGGTCGGTCTTCTTCCGTAAGAAAGATTTTCTGTTCATTTTCTGAATCTATCAAGTTCATATGAGTCCCATTTGTGGGCTCAGTGGATGTAGATGCCTCTGCATAGTTTTCTTGGAAAGGCGGCGTAATATCATGGTTGGGACTGGCCCTTCCAGCGTTTTTGTTTTGAGTTTTTCTGAAGTTCGGGTTCCTTATGGCATTGGGCTGTTGACCTTCCCATGAAGTTTTCCTCTCAACATTGTCTACTCTGTCTCCTAGCCTGTGGATGCCACTGATAATAGCATCTAGCTTCTGATCGAAGGCTGAGGGTTCTTCCTTGAAGGTGGTTCTTCTCTCAGTTCTGGCTCTATTTCTTTTAGCAATTAGATTTGCCTCCACACTAACACCAACATCTTGCATTTCTGCAAGGCTTTGAGGGGCTCTTTCCCTTAACTGATATGCCATCTCAGCATCAAATCCATTAGGGAATTTGTACAAAGCGAGATCAGGTGGAGGTCTCAAATTTTGTGGTATTCCATTGTAAACATTATTAAACCTTGCACAGTAATCCAAAACCGTTTCCTTAGGTCCTCTTTTGATAGTATCATACTCAGATAGTATGTGTAGGGGATCTTTCTTTTTCTCCCATCTGTTAATAAATGTCTGGTATAAGGCTTCAGGGTTTAATATGAAATTGGGTGTAAGTGCCCTAAACCAGGTTCTGACATCACTGGTCAAACTTTGGACAAAAATCTTCATTCTCACGCTGTCATCATCAATTTCATAACTCTCGAAGTAATCCTGCATTTTCTTTGTATGCTGTAGGACGGTGCAGGAGTTTGTGCCATCAAAATATGTGATTTTTGTCTGGTAGTCCTGAGGCATAGCCCCGAGATTAGTAGGCAGCTGTAAGGGTGCATATCTATTAGCCATGATAATGGGGATAAGTGGAAAAACTGGGGCAACTGGGATAACAGGAACAACCGGGGTAGAAGGAGTAGTAGTGGTAGTAGGAGTATAGAATGGAGGTGTAGAAGAGCTGCTTGGAGAAGGGGGTGATGAACCAGGGGAACTTGGGGTTGACCGAAATAAAACTTTTCCAGGGGTTGGAACACTGCTTGGCTGAACTGTTTCAGGACTCGCAGCAGTTGGGTCTTCTTGTTCCTTTTGTTTTCTAATGATCTTAGGGATTAAATTCGGATTTTCAAAAGCAGTTGGGCGATTGGGATCAGGATTTGATCTTGTATAACGCGTTTGCTTTTTAGGAGCCAGCTTCTGATCTATTTTTTGGGAAATTTTTTGTAAGAACACAGGTCGACCGAGACTTTCAAAGGTCGATTTCTTCCTCTGTGGAGCTGCAGACTAGTTTAGTGAGATTATCTGAGGAGGTCCCCAGTGGAGTCGCCATTATGTTATCACTCAGGTTGTCCCTAAGCTCATCTAGGGATACGACCGAGGTAACCACAAACCAATCTTTGGATTGCAGGTTCTAGCCCACCTGCAATCAGAGATGGCTCTCTCTTAATGATTTAACCTTGTTGATGGTGATTTTAGGCTAGTTGTTGGGTACAGGGGTTTTTTGTTTTGTTTGGATGGAAGGTGTATGCCAGGTAGAAATTCCAAGCAGAGAGGCAAGGTAAAGTGCGATAAGTTTCAAACCATTGGGCATGGAGTCATGGATTAAGGCATGCTGGTGCGTTTTCTTGGTCACAAGAGGCTTGTGGAGAGAGACAACCACACATGAGACAATGATCAATTTGCTGAAGGATGGAATGATGGTCAGGGATGAAAGGCAATTAAGAATCTTTCATCAGAACTGACAGTCAAGAGAAGTGAAAGAATGGTTATCTAGGAGCAGTTAAGAATTCCTAAATTATCATTCATAAGTGAAAGAAACAGCGTAAACAAGATCATTTAAGTATGCATGTTCATAACTATTCCTGATGAAAACATGAAAAATCGCTAGAAATTGAGCCTAAGGTGCAGTTAAGCAAATCCTAAGCTATTCTTCTTTTCTGCAATTTAGAGGGCGGATTTCTGATAAAACAAACATGAATAAAACTAACAGAGTTAAGAAACACTTATTGAACCATGTCGAAGCACAGGAATTCCACAATCACTCCTCGTCCAATTAAACACAACAGACAGTTTCAGAATCCATGCTTTCAGCAGTCTTTGATTATAGAAGCATCACAGTTACAGTGCGAGTCTCTGCTTGAGAGAAAAGTCAAAAATTAAACTACTGATCAACTAACCCACCAACCAACCCATACTCCATTTTTTAGGGTGGTATATATAAGCAAAATATCTGAAGTCATTTATTACAATTGACCTAAACAGGTCTGCCAGAAAAAGCTTTTTCTAAAACCTAATTGTTATTGGAATTCAATGCAAGTAAGTCCTTTGGGCTGCGCTAGAGGCAGCTGAATCAAGTTGAGTTGATGAGGTGTCCTGTGTGACTTGGTGCAGTGGTTCTGTCATAACTGTGCATTGAGTTCTGGTCCACTGATCTTCTGTGAGTTTAATGTGCAGCCATTTGTGCTGGTGAGCCTTCAATGCGTCTTCAATTGTTTCCTGACTTTTAGAGCTTTCGTTTTAATGTTGGATTTGCCTCGAGCCCTGAGAAAATCTCCTCTGATACACTTTGCCGCTACATTGATGGTCTTCGCCGCTTCCCAATACTCTTTGACGTGCTTTCTGTCTGCAAATTTGATCTGATACTCTTTAATCTATGTTCCTGGTCTCTTTCTGTCTTCAAATTCGTTTAATTTGGCAAAATCGGGCAATTTCGGGCTTTTTCGGTGCAAAAAGGGCCAAGGAATCAAAAGATTCCCTAAAGATTCCCCAATATGGCCTATTTCCCGTAGCGATGCCGCTAATCACGCATCGAAAATTGCCTCCGTTCGCGCTAATCCTGCATCGAAAACTGCCTCTGTTTCTCATTCTGGAGCTCCGAAGCTCGACTTTTGCGCTTGCACGAATTTTCGGTTTTTTGGCTACTGATGTCAGTAATACAGCGGATGACGTCAGCAGTGGGGTCCTATGGTATGGATATGACGTCATCATGCTGATGTCATCATGCTGACGTCATCAAGGTGACGTGGAAGTATGGCGGGGTGACGTGGCAGGGACACGTGGTAGGGTGACGTGGGCCGGGCGCAGGCTGTGTGAAGTGATGTGGAGGCGACGTGGAAGGGTGAGGTGGCGCTCCTGTTACGTGAGGGGAGGGCGGTTTTGCCTGTGCATCGGACCGCCTTTGGTACGGAGGTGGTTTCTGTCAGGGGCGGACCGATGCAATGGGAGGTCGCCACCTGTCCCGGTGTACGACAGTAAAACCGTCGGACGTCGGGTGGTAACCTACCACCACAATAGGGCGCCCGATGTGAACAAGGGCCGCCGGATCTGGGGGGGGGGGGC
>APFE031729246.1:0-11731 GCA_000404065.3 Pinus taeda | reverse complement strand
TTAATTCTAATTACTGGAAGCCTACGGGAAATGAGAGAATAACCAAATGAATGTAGAATCAAGCCATAGAGAGGAAGACAGATTCTCAGTAGAACCGCATGTTCATGATTGAATGAATGGAATATAATTTCATGTTATTTGATATTTTCTTTGGGTATGTTTAATTGATAAATTCCAGTTTGTGTGTGGAAGTCATGGAAAATTAATTAAATAGAGATTTCATTAATTGAAGCATTAGACTGATGAAATCAAAATTTATATGCAAGTGAACCTCTATTGTGAAAACTAATACCTAAAGATTCTGTTGAATGTGGAATCGCTAATATGGAATTAGTTATTTAATGAAGAACAATAATGCCAGTATGAATTCTCTATGTTTTGCCTGTAGAATTCCAATTAATTAATTTTCAATTACATTGTTAAATAAATCATTGAGGATTTGATGTTTGAATTAAGGAATAACATAGTTGTCAAGGTGAAATTGGTATAGTGTATTGGCCCTAGTTGAACTGTTTATATCTGGGAATGAATTCGTAGGAAAAGTGATTTTTCTTGCATTACAGCGAGAGAGGAGGGAAGGAGGGAAGAGAGAGAAAGAGAGGAGAGAGAGGAAGGGATAGAAGGGGGAGAGAGAGAATGAGATAGGGAGGGATATAGTGATAAAGGTTGAGGGAAGAGAGAGAGAGAGAGAGAGAGATAGAGAGAGATTGAGGAGATAGAGAGGAGAGAGAGGAAAAGAGAGGAAGAGAGGAGGAGAGAGAGAGAGAGAGAGTGATGGTAAGGGAGAGATAGACGGAGGTGGGAGAGAAAAAGAGAGAGGAAGGAAGAGAGAGAGGACTTGAGAGAGATAATGAGAGAGTGAAGGAAAAATACATGGAGTTGTAGGGGGAGAGAGAGGGAAGGAAGAAGAAATACGTAAAGAGAAAGTAAGGTGGAGATAGAGGGAGAGGGAGTAACATGGGAGAGAGGGAGAGAGAGTAAGGGAGAGAGGAGAGTTAGAGGGAAGAGAGCGAGAGAGAGAGGGAAATATACATAGAGGGGAGAAGAAAGAGACACATAGAGACAAATACATATATTACATAATAATATAATATTGAACATTATTAACCATAGATGAAGAGGAAGTAGTGATTTTACAAAAGGTAAAAGACGTTGAATTTAGAAATCCATGAATATTTTTGTTTTTCATTGAAATAGATATATTGATTTCAATGTAGTTGTTTACTTCTAATCCTATTTGATTTCTTTCACTAGATACATTGATTTCAATGTAGATGTTGATTTCTAATCATATTTGATTTCTTGCGCTAGATGCCTTGATTTCATTGTAGATGTTGATTTCTAACCCTATTTGATTTCTTGCACTAGCTGCATTGATTTTCAATGTAGTTCTTGATTTTTGATTTGAGGTAACTACATGTATGGTGTACATTAACTTCAAAGTAATTAGATTAACTATGCATTGATTTTAGTGTAAGAATAAAAAATATTGACAACATTCATTGATTTCTATGTTGCAATAATTCAACAAAAATTAAAATACTTGAATTTTCATCTTAAATAGAATGCTCACTTACTTGAATTTTATTCTTCTTGAAACTATAAACTATTTGTAATTGAATACATAGTTATTATTTCAAATTATCCATGATTCAACATTGTTAGTCGCTTTACATACAAACAAGGTAACACAAGACAATTATCATTGAAACTTACTTGGGGTTTAACACTCCATAAGTAACAACAATTGACTTTGGAGAAAAAACCATTAATATTGAAGAGTTAAAGAGAGAAGGTATGATATTTACTACAATAGCTTGAGTTAAATTTTTTGAATGGTTTAAGATTTCAAGACCCCTTTTCATATGATCAATATGAAAATATGACAAAACTAGCATGTCTCAAAATAAGAACAGTAGAAGGAAATAGTTTGAGATTGATCACAATGAAGGCTATTTGTAGTTCACTACATTTTATTATTCAAATTTTATATCATTCAACATTGTTATATTGTCACTTTACATTCAAAAATTTTAGTTCATCATTTTTCATCTTTCAAGTTATTGACATTGTTTATCATCTCAACAAACTAAGGTAACTAAGAAAATTTAAAATTAAATTACCAGATTAAACCTAGACATATTTAGCATAATTAAAATGATATGAATAACTAGATGTTCAACAAATTTTTTGTGAACGCACATGACCAACCTAGATCGATCTTAACCCTAGATTTATCAAGTGCCGAGAGGGATCAAATATCTTGATTTGCAAACCTTTCCTAAGGTTTTGCACTTGAAAAAGTGGTTTGCACCTCAAGAGATTTTATCCCTCTTAGCACTTGATAGATTTAGAGTTAAAATGGATCTAGGTTCGTAGACATTGAAATATAATGAGACAAATTGAAAGAAAGTATTCAATATTATTAACTCCATTTCATCATTATAATATAGTTTGATTTTTCTTTAAATATTGTAAGTTATTATAAAATTTAATTACTTCTTATTTTCGATTAAATTGTTAAGTGATTATTGTAATCATTATCCAACAATAACTTAACACATAAAAACTTTACACACATAATCTTTACAAATTACAAACAAAATAAAATAATTATTGAGTGATTATTGTAATCATTATCCAACAACTTAATACATAAAAACTTTACTCACATAATCTTTACAAATTACAAACAAACAAAAAAAACTAAACTAACAACTTAATACCTACAAACTTTACCCACATCATCTTTACAAATTACAAACAAACAAAAAAGTCTAAACTAACCAAAGGAAAAAAATCAAAATTTTATGATGAAAAATTTAGATAAATTATCATTAAATAAAAGTAGAAAACAATGTACACTAATGATTGGGAAAATGTGAGTGTTCCATATCCAAAGGGACATGGTAGAGAAACATATATAACAATTAACAATCTGCAATGAAAAACGTTGGTGAAACTAAATATAAATATGTTTTAAAAGAGAAATTTACCAAAATTTTAAAGATTTGATTTGGAATTTGTTCATTGAAAATATAGAAATTTTGCATTCCGTGAAATTTCTATTTATTAATATTATAATTGTAATTTTTTAAAGTGTAAATATTATATTTATCTTAACTATTATATTTATTTAATTATATTTCTCTCATACACGTTATTATATATATATATTATTTACGTGCTAAAAAAACAAAAACAATTTTTTTCATACATACTCAAAAATAACCTTATTATTATATTTATTAAATAATATTTGGATTTTTCTTTAGCTATATTATATATTAATTTAATATTAAATATATATACAATATTATACATTTTTCTTTTATAAAAAAATACTTTTTAAACTTAATTAATTACCATCTAAAATTGTTATATGCCCAATCCTAAAAATCCTTAAAAAAATATTATATGCGATAACATTTTTATTCAATACTACATTAACAATAACAACAAAATTATAAAAAACAAAACACATTTTAATTCTTACAACTTCAATTCAGTATTTACAGCACATTGTAATAGTTCATTAAAATAGTTTATTTAATTATTATTAAATAAGTTACAATGTATTATAAACATAAACTCAAATAATTTGTTAATATAACTTATTAGTTGACCTTTATTAATGGTTAAATTAACAATTATAATAACTAGATAATATAATCAATTCTATCTTATAAATGTGCATTCATAATAATATACTAGTGATAATAAATTATTAGTGTTATTATAGAATTATATATATTATATAAATATATAATATATATGATCAGGCCAACATTTATAAGTAGAAAATTTGCTTGGCTTCAATGAAAACCCTCTCGTTAATATAAGTTATTTAATTATCGTTTTATATAAACATTTGTTTAAATTTCTATAACTGTTAATATAATTATAGTGGAATTTTAAATTACTATTAATTCTAAATTTATATTTATACAATTGTACTTATATAATTAATTATTAATTATAATTGTATTTAAATTTTAATTTGGAAATTCAAAAAAAAATTAATTTTTTCAAAATAATATTAATTTTTATTTCAGTATTTTATTTCATTATTTTTATATTTTTCAAATATTTAATTAAATTATTTTAAAAATTATAATATTTAAATATTATATTTATTTAAAAAATTACAAAATTAAAATATCTATATTATAAAAAATATCATTATATATATATATATTATATATATATATATATATATATATATATATAACCTTATTATCAACTCATACAATAATTATATCACCAACCTCTACAATAAATTGAAATATTTAAAACAACATGAAATCTTCTCACCAATCCATACAATAACTAAATCATCAACTCGTACAATAGTGGCAACCCTTCCCTAGAAGGATGTCAACTCCATCCTTGAAAAATCCTTGAAAAGATGATTCATACACTTATTATCATGTATACAAAATAAATATATATACAACTTCATGATATCTATTAAATCTATATATTTCATTATACATATTACATGTCTATACAACTTTATCATACATATTTTTCATACAACTTCCTTATACATATTTTTCAAGCGCGGAAATTTTTTAAGCATGATAATTTTTTGAAAACTATTATTTTTAATTAAACTCTGAATTTTTAAATTTTCTATTTTAACACTCTATTATTTTTCTTTATGTATCTATAATGGTGATAGTACTCAAATCTAATTTAATTAAAAATACAAGTTCCATATTATTAATGTATATTATTTTCTAATTAATATATATATATATATATAATATATATATAAACTTAATAAAATACTTTATAATCCGATCTTGAATCAAATTGATATGAACTTTTATATTTATGTGTTAAAGATTTATGTGATACTTTATGATGAAAATTAATTTTTTTCAAAATGGAAATAAAAAATAAAGTTTAAAATCAAAATCGAAGTATTAAAAAAAAATTCTTTATTTTAATGAGAAAATTGTAAATTTAGATGGGTATGTTACGGGTCCTTTTGAACTTCGATTTATGTTATATGTAATTTCAAATTAATATGATTCTAAATTTATTTGGAAATAATGTTTTTCAAAATTTTACTGAATTGATTTAGGAATAGAATAATGATTTTGATTATCATTTAACATGAAATATTTATTACAGTGAATATTAATGTGAAAATTAAGATAAGATTAGATCATTAATTGAAGTAATTTAATTCATATTATAAAATCTAACAATACTTAGATAAGTATAATGTTTCTTTTATAAATTTATAAAACAATAAAGAATTTTCACTATGGTTAAAACACTTATGTGAAGATAGATAACACTCAACACCACTAAGCACATCATGTCATACTAGTTGTAATGGTAATTCCCACAATAAAAGGTCACATCTGATAATAGATATTTATATAAAGAATTTAAGAAGTACACTTTTTAAATCAAAGTTATTAACAATAAGTAGAAAAGTGCTACATATGCCATTTGTAAAACATTCTTTTTAGTTATCTGATGCAGGGGCATCCAAAAACCTTAGTGGAAAAAAATTAGAGAAAGAAGACACGTGGAAAACCAGGCCAACCATGAACAAAATTTAGTTGGTAAACTAATTCAGTTAAAACCGAATGCATGTATAACAAGATATTAAAAATTCATTAGGGAATCAAGAACAAGGAAAAAAGCATGTGTGTGTGAGAGAGTGTGAGAGAGTGTAAGAGGATACAATGTAGCTACTGGAGAATTCGTGATTAAGGATGAGATGCCTTAAATTGTAACTGAGTTTGCAAATAATGGAAATGCGTCACTGTGAGTTTATGCATGTATTTTTTCTTTTTTGTTTGAATTGTTTCACCAGCATTTGGCAAACAAACTAGACATGTCTGTTTCTGCGCTGCAATACATGATGAATGAATATACAGGGATTGAAGAAGAGAAAATGCGTGCGGCAATTGGGAAATTTGGTTTGACAAGAAAAGGTCAGATTATGCTGATGCATAATCTATTTGATGAGCAAGGAGATCTTAATACAGTGATCGACCAGGTAGGGGTGTCATTCATGGCTATCGGATCCCTTGCCACCTCATCCTCTTTCATCACTCGCAGCTCGATATTTCGTGTAGCACTTTTCAACGACACAAGAACCTCCAAAATGAACTTTTAGGGTTTGATCATTAAGTAGCTTTTGTTTTGGTTTGGCAGCCACTGAGTTACGATGGATTTTGATGAGATTATTTGGAGAAGACCATGGAAAATCCAAAAGCAATCACTGCATACAAAGATAATGGCAATGCTGGACCATTGCGGAGGAAACAGACCTAAGATAAGAAGGAACAGCAACAAAGGACCCCAAAAATAAAGTGCGTGTGTGGATGAAGAATGATGAGAATGTCATCATGCATTGTCACCTGGTTTGTTCTGGTAAGGGCCTCTAGTATTCCAAATAAGGCAAGTGAGACCGTGAGAAGTGTTTCCGATAGGCTTTGTGGGCCCATAACCCACAGGCCTCAAGAACTATTTTATTGGGGAAATGGGATTTTGGGTCACCCCCAAATCTCGTCGCCATCATTATCTCCTATGAAGGCTACTAATGGGTCCATTTACTAGTGTGCACACGAGTTATAAGGATGCTTTATTTGTTTATTATAACAACATTATCTATCTTGTTTCAATTGTTATGATGATTGTTCATGATTACTATTTTCCATTTATGCATTCAATATGATGGTAAAGGTTGATGGTATTCTTATGGTGGTTTCAAAACAATATGATAGTGAGGCGTGAGATGTCGCTATGACATTATTTTTCTATAAAGTACTTGCAAACAAAATTTGATTAACAAATGTTAGTAAAAATATTAACTAATTCTTAAAATACTACTCTAAGTGATTATTGTTCCATGAATGATTTCAATGATGTGTAGTTATATGTGCATGTTGCCATATCCAATGCACATTTTCTCTTCTTATAGATTGATCTTTATCCCTGCAAAGCAAAAAGTTGGCATGCATGCAAAAGAAAATTCAATTATGGAATATCTTACAACAATGTGAGTAATTGATGAATGCAGAGTGTTGAGGTTGGTGGAAAATGATTAGTCATTAGATATGGTCATAAGTGATATAAAACTAAGATCTTGATCTCACTCTCAATTCTTGAATGAATTATGAAATGAAAAAAGATTTGTTTGAGGGTCACAACTTGGTTGAGAAGTCCCATCTAGATTTGATATGGAAAATATTTAATGGAGGATAAATTTAGTATACCTAGTGAGATAATATGACATACCTCCTTGAGAATAATAATAGATATGAATTTATGTATTGTTATATATAGAGACCATTTTTGTAGTAAACAAGCCACGTGTAGTAGTGTGAGCACAAATAATATAAGAAGGCTTACTAGAAAGTTCCACCTTCTTGAATGTTCTAGGGATGTGGATAGTATTGTAAACAAGTAGAAGTCGTGTAATAGACATATGGCGAAGAATATTTTAATTGTATCAAGAATTTCTCAAGGAGTTCATTCCTTCCTTAAGGAATGATATATAGTGTTATCCTATCTTAGGGGTTTTATCTATATTTTGTGTGTTCAATATTTTGTGAATGATTGGCTCTATCACTAAAGTGTAAGGGTATTCTTCATATTATATTTTCATATTTATTGAGGTACACAACAATAAGCCTCTTGTGTATAGATTACAACCATTGAATTTTGATTCTTGTACTCTTGTGCATGAGTTATATTGTGATATTGTTGGGAGACAACCAGACCTTTATGCTTGTAATGAGATCATTGTGAGTGGAAAAGGAAGTTTAGCATTGTGATGATGGAAAGCTCTCTTTGCATTATCTAAGGCTTATTGAAACATGGGCTTTTGATCTTACAAATTGAATATTTGTTCTTGAAAAATCTATAATCAATTCATGCATATATGAACTTTGGTTTTCAATTCATTTTGAATTTAAAAATTTACCCTAAACCTTTTAGTTACAATGTACTTTAATGAAGATAAGAGATAAACATGGATTTAAAAATTTACCCTAAACCTTTTAGTTACAATGTACTTTAATGAAGATAAGAGATAAACATGGATTTGATCTTATATGGCATGTTTTCATAATGCTTGATAGTTGTTGTGGGAAAAAAGCTCCATGCATACCTTTTCCATTTCAATTTATTCATTTCCCATTCCTCTTTTAAATTTTATGGGCCAAAGCCCTATTTCCGTAATTCTATTTCTATGGCTATCCCAAACCCTGAAATCCTTTCTTTAGAGGGATATCCCAAGTTAGTATCCGTCCCTCTGGCTACCCATCTATACGACATTTTATACGCATATGTTATACAGGCCATCCCATCTGTTCACTGCGCAGCATAGGCAGGTCGATAGACACGGGTGAGGGACACCGTAAACCTATGGTTGTGTTTGTCATTATGGTGAGATATAGCCTCTTGACAATGGTAAGTTCGTTGTTGATCATGAGCGGTTGGATTCTTTCCTGTAATCATGATGTGGGCCACTTTGCAGACATGTACAAGTCGGCTGCTCTGGAATGATGCGCACTCTCAAATATTTCCCCATTGCAGTTGTATATCTTCTAGACGTTACTGCTAAGGCCAAGAAATGTGTTTGCACTCAATTTCATGTTTGTTCTTTTTTGGGGTGGTAAGGCCAAGGAAAGAGGCGTGGATCATCATTGTAAAGGGCAGAACCATGGAGATCCAAGATGAAAGTAAATGGAGTTATAAATGTCGTGAGTACTAGGTTTGGTATGGTAGAGATGATTTGAAAAAAAAGGCGGAGAGTTGTGGAGTGGAAGATGATTTGAAAAAAAGGTAGAGAATTGTGAGTGGTAAAGATGATTTGAGAAATTAAAATGATTTCATATTATATTAAGTTTTACTCCACTGATATTATCATATTATATTATATAAAGTGGGTGGGTCACTAAGTTTTACTCCACTCATATTATATTTTGACGATCATGAATGCCCATAAATTTAGGTGTCCAAGTTCATAAAAAAATAATTTAACAAAAATATCTTTTAATTGCCACTTAATTTTATTTGGGGATTACGTTGAGAATTTGATTTACGTAGCTATTTGTTTTAAATTGTTTCAATGCAATTTTGTTGGTGGATATTTCGAGGTCATCTAAGAGAAGTTTTGAGGTTGATGGTTATCTAAAGTGGATTTACTTTATCTATTTCCAAATTCTCGTAATTAGTCTTATTGTAGCATCTCAAGATTATATATATTTTATTTTGATATTTTATTAGCATTTCAGGATTATATCTATTTATTGATATTTTATTACCAATATTTTTATTTATTTGAAGTATTTTGATTAAATGTTAAATTCAAAATTTAATTATTTTTTTATTTATTTTAAAAGAAATCAATTTTATTCTTTACCAAATTACTTAAAATTATATTATACACAAAAAGTGTTCTTTCTCTAAAAAAGAGATCATAAAGTCAACATCAAAGTTTCTCATTCATTTATATGATAATGCACTCCCCCTTACAACAGTGCCAACCCCATCCCAATGAGGTTTGAATAAGGCATTTGGAGACAATTCATATTCTCATCATCTTAAATCCCTATTGATCCAAATTGGGTCTACATAAGATTATCGAATGGTTAATGGATTAGGTCAATGCATTCCTCTTAGAAAATCAATAAGTTTCGTTGCAAAAGTAAAGTTTTTGGCTAGAGATGTTGTTGATGAAGTAGGAGATGTGGTTGGCAACATGAAGGTCTCCAAAATAAGTCCACTAGAATTCATACATCTACATAATGTCACAGTATTAATGAAAGCATTTAAAATTTAAATAAAATGAAATGAAATAAAGAAGGGAGAGACAAATTATAAAATAAAAGAACCTTGCATTAAATTGTTACTAGGAAAAGACAAAAGAGAAGGGAAGAACTACACATGGGGGAAGCTTAAGAGTGTAAACCATATGAAGTTGAAGTTAACCCTTCATGAAAGCCCAATCTTATAAAAGCTTGGTCATAAGAAACTAGAAAGGGTTGTTTCAAAAAGAATGCAAAGGAATGTTATATAAAATTCTTTTTGGAATATTACAAGAATATTTGTTGGAATATTAACTTGATGGAATAAAAGAAGGCATTAAACATGTTATTTTTCTACAACATATGGAATATATTATGGAAGCTATGCATTTTTTTATAGCTTCCCAAACTAAAAAAATATCAACATTAGTGGAAAAATGACAATAATACTAATTAAAAAAATAGAATGTATAAAGGAATGAATGAATTCTATAGAACATTAGGATGAGAAAGGATATATACTTTGATAAAAGGTGGAATATATTTATGTTCTCAATCAAAATTGAAGCAAAAAATATTAAGGGAGTCCATGAATATTCTATTGTAGGACATGCAAGGTTCCTTAAAACATATCAAATGATCAAATATAATTTTTTTGGGAAGTATTGAACAAATACTTTCAAAAAATTATAAGTGAGTGTTAGGTTTTCCAAAGAAGTAAATAAGAAATAGTAAAATGTCTAGGGTTATTTCATCCATTACACATACCTAATCAAGGATGACAAGAGATGTCAATGTCCTTCATTACATAGTTACTAAAATATTAAGGTAAAGATTAATTTTATGTAGTAATTGATAGACTCACAAAATATGCACATTTTTATTAAATTCAAAGAAAATACACAGCAATCTAGTTGGAAGAAGTTTTCATGAAGAAAATTCTTGTGGTTCATGGGCTTCCTAAGTTAATAGTAAGTAACAAAGATCCAAAATACATAGAATTTTTTTGGAAAGAATTATGAAAGATGAGTGGAACAAAACTAACAATGAGTTTGGCATGTCATCTGCAAATAAAGGGTCAAACATAAATAGTTAAAAAATTATTAGAATATTATCTATGCTTTTATTCTTTAGATAAGCAATCTAAATCGATGAAGTGGCTTCCTATGGAAGAATAGTGTTATAATACTCCCTATCGTACATCTAGTAAAATGACCCCATTTGGGGCTTTTTAGATATAAATATCCTAGTATATCATATGTCTTGCAAGATAAGTCCAAAGTAGAGGAAATAGAGGCACATATGGAGAAGAATAAAGAATATTTAGCAATTCTTAAGGTAAACCTTGAAATAGTGCAAAAGTGGATGAGGAAACAAGTAAATCAGCATTGTAGTGAAATAAAAGTTCAGGGTTATTGGGTATTTTTATGAGTACAAGCTTATAAGCAATCTACACTTAAGAAAAAGAGGAATAAAAAATCATCTCCAAACATTAATGGATCCTACAATATTACTCACAAGATTGGATAAGTGGTGTATGAGTTATATTTTCCTCCTCCTTTCACTCATAGGGTTTTTAATGTTTCTTTCCTTAAAATGGTTGAAGGGAAAACAATGCTAGTGAAAATAAGACTTCTAGAATTTGACGAGGAGATGTTGATTCTTGAACCAGAAAATTTTATGGATAAACACTCTCTACCTCTTTAAAATGGAACCATTATGACATATCTACTCAAGTGGAATAATATGCTTCTAGAGGAAACTACATGGGAAAATGAGAAAATCATGAAGAAACACCCTTAATTACAAGCCTGGTGGGAAAAACTTGTTTAAAAGGTGGGAGGATACATTAAGGTCCTAATAAGCATTCATTATCAATTTATTTTTTATATTAGGATACCAACTAGAATCTTTCATTGTAAATGTACCCTTTGTCTTATATATAT
>APFE031729240.1:80876-110453 GCA_000404065.3 Pinus taeda | reverse complement strand
CTAGCTGGTTTATTTCCATTACTATTTTAAATAAAAGTTTCTTTGTGGTTTTGTTTATTGGGCATTCTCCTATTTTTTCTTCTGACAATTCAAGTTTTCAGATCTTGGGGGTCTCTCCTCACAAGATCCATTTCAAATTTTTAGATCTTGGGGGCCTCCCCCCAAGATCTAGATCAGGGTACTCTTCTGGTGGTATACCTGAAATTCCTCATCAACATGCTGATCATCTCATTCAGGAAGTGTGTACCACGATCACTCATTAAGATCTTCGAACAGCCAAATCACGTCAATATGTGCTCAAAGAGGAACTTTGCATCCATCGCGCCTGTGCAATCCTTCACAGGCTGTACCTCTAGCCAATGAGTCAAATACTCCGTCATGGTGATAATATACCTTGCTCATGTCTTTCCTTGTGGCTGAATAGGTCCCACAAAATTTGTCGCCCACTTCTCAAAGGGTTGCAACGTCATCTATGGATTCAAAGGCATCTCATCCCTCCAAGATGGTCTTCCAGTCCTTTGACACACATTGCATGCCTTGCAATATGTTTTTGAGTCCTGATGAAGGGTTGGCCACCACAACCTTGCGCGTAGAATATTTTGCATAGTTGTTGTCCCTGCATAATGGCCTCCCGCTATGTCCCAATGAGCATCCGTGAGGATGCTACTTCTTTCGAACTCAAGTACATACCATCGCAATATCTCATCAATCCCCATCTTGTACAAATTCCCAGCAATAACAAAGAAATATGTTGTGCGCACCACTAATTCCTTCTTTTGCTAGACAATGTATCCTTCTAGTGAAGTTCCTGTTGTTAGGAAGTGTATTATATCCTCAAAATGACCATCTGTGACATGCACTACAAATAGATTCACATTAGGTAAACCTTCTTCCAAGTTAGTAGGTTCCTCCCCTATTTCGATGCACAACAGATGGTCTAGTCCTGCATTCAGTCATCCAGGCTTCACAACCACTTCAAAATCATACTCCTAGAACAATAAGATCCACATGTAGGTTCTCCCCCCCATCACAAGCTTATTAACCAGGTACTTCAGTGTAGAGTGATCTATATACATCTTAAAATGGCCTCCTAGCAAGTAGTGCCTATACTTCTGAGCGCATACACCATAGCCAGCCCCTCGCGCTTGGTGGTCGAGTAATTCTTCTCCTCTTTAGCCAAATGTGCACCTAGATCATCTTGCCCATCATACTTGTCTTCCATTCGCATCTTAGGCTTCCCAAATCATGTTCTCATCATCCTCCTACATTCGTGCCAATCATCAAATATTCCTTTATGCGTACCCCACTATCTCGCGGCTTAGTGCGCAGTGCCCAGTCCAATGCCTGGAAGCGTTGGTTTTTTGGTACCTCCCTTTCAAATGCATCCAAAAATATATCGACCTCATTCAGGCCATCATAAGTAGGTAGGTTTCTTACCT
Source organism: Pinus taeda (assembly GCA_000404065.3). NCBI lineage: Eukaryota > Viridiplantae > Streptophyta > Pinopsida > Pinales > Pinaceae > Pinus > Pinus taeda. Next base: position 109,014 of record APFE031729240.1, on the reverse strand, counting down.
CTAAGGACACACAGTGTAATGATATGGTCATCATGTTGCAATTCAACATAGTTACTTCATGTAACTGATTCTGCCAATGTTTTATCTCTTCATCAAATTTCGAAGTGCAGGAACTCTCACAATCCCATGTAATCCTTCCATTTGCGGTGGGGTTCACCCAATCTTGGTCTCGCGCTGTTAGCTTATATATACAGTCCAAATCATTATCACTCTCATAATCATGGACTGGTTCAGTATATCGCAATCCTTCTGCAAGATTGACGAGTACTATTACACGCAGAGATTTCTTCTCAAAGATCATCTTTCTCTTCTTCAGATTTATTACCTTGTTCATATCAGTGGCCTAGTCAATTCCTAGGATCGCATAATAGGGATTGCTATCATCCACTATCTCTATTACTTCAAAATAAGCTAGGGTGCTTGCTCCCTCAATATCCACAATCACCCCCTATAATTGCCACATGGGGATGATCTTCTGCTAATTCACCATCCTTTGTTGAATCAGAGACCATTGCAGTGCTGGTCTCCCCATCCGTTACCAAGTTTGCTTTGGTGGGAAATTTGCATTTGACTTGAGGTCCAAAATGACCTGATCCATTTCATACTCTCCTATCTACGCGGTCAGTCTCATCTCCCGTCTCGTCCTTGTTTTATGCTTGTCAATATTTTGTACTATGCACGGCTCACCTAGTGTATTTCCAACACATCTATTGATGAGGTCTTGTAAACCTTTCACAGCCTTACTATCGCGCAGTAACTTCATGTAGGTCTCCAGGAAAGTTGTGAGCATAGAGGGGTCCATCTCCTGCTGAGGCTTATCCTTGCTTCCTAAGGTGGAGGCCTCAATGAAGCTCTTCGTAGCTTCCATGAAGGTTTCATGTGCGCGCTCCAAATCGAACTCAGCCTCCTTCGTCAGAGCTTTGCGAACTCATGTACTTTCTTCTGCTTGTTTCCCCTTGTCACTCTTATCACGATTCCACTTCTGAGCACTATATTTACATTTGGATCCTCTTCACACCGCTCAGACCTCATCATCTGTAGGATCTGAGTCAGAGGAGGTGGTCGCGCCCCTTTGTCATGTATCGTAGCTATTAGTGTAGGAAAATCTTATGTTTCATGATCAAGCTGTGTGCAATACTTGCATGACGAATGCGTTGGATTAGTAAAATTGTGGGCATAGTGTCTTGGTCCTCCACAATTGTAGCAACTCAACTATCCTCAACCTCTACCAAGTCCTCCTCCGCCTCGGCCTCATCTGGGCCCCTGAAATCCTACCCGTGCCATCCCTATGCTCTGGTTAAGGGGTCGTGTTTCGGCCTGAACCCTATAGGCGGGATTTTTATCCATCATCAATTCATAGCTCCTACAAGTATGCTCATCATGCCCTATCGACCTACAAAAGTTACAAAATAGTTGTTGTGGTGTCTGTACAAACTTCTGTAACAAGTGATAGTTATCTATGGCATGTTTTTTGGCTACCTAACAGATAATGCACCATAATACATGCCCTGCGCTAGGTCCTACTTGAGCTTCTGACCTTAAAGGCATTAGTCCCCCTCCTGCAATATATTTCGCAAAGACCAGGAAATGGTCCTTCTCATGTCCCTCACTCTTGATTTTCAAGAACCATACCTCGTCATGCACCTTTGGATGAATCATCCTATCCTGCTTCAAAATTTTCATCTTAAGGTACAAATTCTTCAACTGTGCATGGATCTGTTGAACTCCTAGATTTGGATCTTGCATTAGAGTTTCATGTATTTTCATGGAAATCTCCAAGGCTTCTACTTGAGTGGTTATCTTCTGTTGCAACAGTGCACTCCTTAAGTGTGGTAGTAGCGAAGCCACAAACCACTCACAATGTTTTCCATTTGTTAAATTCATGTTGGCTTCACAGATTTTACACTTCAAACTTTTATCTAGTTCTTGAGGCGTCTTGCCTAGTTGCATCGTGATTTCTTTGAATCCCACAATTGATTGCACCTCAGATTTAGGCCTACTAAATTCTGTATTCAGTGCTGCCTGGATGTCTGTCACTCCAACATTCGGGTTATCATTAAAGTACTTAATATACCAGGTTAGCGCACGGTCTTGGAGAGCATTAACCAACGTTGCCTTCTTTAAATGATCATCTATAACACCTTGAGCTTCCCATGCAGCCCTCACAACAAACCAAAATTGGTTCGGGTCCTCATTTCCCAAGCCTTTGAACAAAGGTAACTTCACTGTATTTGCCATACTGAACTGTGGTGGAGGTGGAGGTGGTGCGGGTGAAGTTGGAGGTGATGGTGGCGAAGTTGGAGGTGGTGTGGGCAGAGGTGGTATTCGTGGGAATCCTTGTCTTATTAACTGAATAACACTTCTTGGAGAAACCTTCGCTATCTGTTCCTCGTCACCTCGCGAAGGAGAAATCAATGAACTATACTTTGGACCCTTTTTTCCTTTGTTTCTATAAGTTTTTCCGTTACGTGTAGTCCCAAGTATCAAGGTAGCTTCATAACTCGTTTTTCGCACAATAGCATTTTAATCTAGGTATTCAAAGATTTTACGTACTTACCTCGTGGTCCTTATAAAAAGTGTTGCTCCGCCTCGTTGTAGCTGACTAAGGTGTCGACCGCGAATTTAGTCACAAATCCTCCTGTGACGCGATCGAGCTAATGATTGACAACATGGATGATCTTGTCCTCAGATGATTCCAATTTCTTTATTAGCTCCGGGGTCCACACAATAGGATCGTCAAGTTTCCACCTTCCTTGGCTATCTACTAGCTTTGCGATCCACTCGTATAGCTCAATAGGGAAGGAGCAAAAAAAGATCTTTTGGATCTCTATATACAGGTATCTGTCCAACCACTATTCCTTTGTCAGTCGCGGGTTCCTGTTCTCCTACGCCGCGAATTCTTGGAACTTTCTAGCCAACTAGTCTCTAATCTCCTTCTTAGTTGGATTCCAGTGATATGACGTCACACATCTCTTATGCAGATTTTGGTCCCAGCAACAGAGCCATTTGTTGGCTCAATGGGGCCTGACCAGGTTCAACACTAATTAGCCAAACAAATCCCTACACTACTGGCCCTTTCGGTATTAGCCCTTGAAGCGCAAACTGAAGTCTCACCCGAAGCAGTATGGGGAGATGCTGGAATGGAGTTTCCACATCCTGAGATGGTTGTGATGTCATTTAATTCCCTCTATTCCTGCCTTCATGCAAGTTGCTTCGCTCTAGGGCTTACACGATGAGCCCTCTATTTCGTCCTTCCATACCTCCACGAAAGGGTACGATCGACCTTCATGCAACCTTGACTTGTTGCTCAAGTACTTTCGCACTGCTATGGCAGCGCGCCATGCAGATTCCCCAATTAGTCTAAATGATTTGCTTATCTCATCAAATACTTAAAGTTAACACCTCGTAAGAAAATATTCGTAATTGCATTCAATTATTCAATGTAATTTCATTCATTCGTGCATCATATAAGCATAATAAAGGAAATTCATCCATAAAATATCCAAACACATCAATAGAACAAAGACACAGAAATTACAGAATATCTCCTTTTATTAATATCTTCCAAGTGTTACAACCTATGTTCGCCATATGCACATAGTTGCAGGGGTCTGTGCACTCAACTGCGGACTTCTACCCTAGGCCTCTGCGCGCTTAGCTACAGAGCCTCTACCTACGCTATGATCCATGACTTAGACTTTTTTCTCCAAAGCTATGACTCTCTTACATGATCTGTCATTCTATGTCCTTAAAATTATTTAGAGCTTAGCTCTTTTTATACAATCCTATGGTTCGCAGACCATGGGTAGATCTCTTATAGCCGACTTTACTTTACAAAACTAACGGCGGACTACCCTTTTTGAAACATAACACCTTCGCACTCCACGACCACAAGATGCGGATTCTTTAGAATTATATTCCAAAAATTGACTTAAACGTGGGATTTTAGCCCCAAAACTTCCCTTAGGGGATCTCGCTCCCAATAGTGTAATGTAAAGGAGTTTCCCCCCTCGAAGAGGCTGATTTGAAGTCGTTGATCTATCGTTTCTTCTATTTTTGAGTTGGTTGCATTACATGGAAGTTGTTATCCTCTACTCTACTACAAGGGTTACCAAAGATTTCCTTCCCACTTTGCTGCTACGCACACATTAATTAAATGCAAAACAATTATGACCATTTACCTATCATCATATCTACACTCAAGAACTTTTAGGTTATTTCTTCACACAACTGCAAGATTCTTCTACTATCATTCTTCTCTAACTATCTTTGACAATTCTTCCTAACTTTTCTCCTTGGCTAGAATTGTTTTCTCCCTTATACTAGATCCTCTATGTGATAAATCTTCCTGAATCCTCCAAAGCTATGTTTTTTCAATTGTCAAAACATGTTTAGATTTATTGTTAACAAAACAATTCCACTATGTTTATGGTTCCTTCAATGCTTATGTCCATGTATGCTCACCTTCAATGTTTCAGGGATTCCACTAATGTCTTCCACAACTCTAGCCTCTTGTGTTGGTCTCCTTCCAGTGCTCTCAAGAATTTCCTTAACTCTAATGTGATCTCTTCCTCTCCTCATATGAAGTCTTGCCTTACATCCTTCTCATAATAAATTAGATAAAATTCTCTGTTCCAAAAAATTGAAAGAAAAACTTCATGCACATAATCCACGTGTCATCATGCATTTTTATTTTTATCTTAAACATATCTTCATTTAGTTTTTTCCATAGATTAATGTTTACTTATTTTTACTCTTTTCCATTTATTTATTTATTAATATCTTTCACTTTATTTATTATATTTATTTATTCCTATTATCATCATCATTTTATTTAATAATAATAATACATGTCATTACATGATAATACTAACATAAAAAAATAGTGATAACCAAATACTTGATTATATATTCTTCTCATGTCCTTTCATTTAAATTTATGCATGGATAACTTGTTTCTCTTTGGTAGTGTTATCGTTTCAGAAAAGAGTTAAGAGAACATAGGAAAGAAATGACACGACAATCAAGCCAAGATGGTTTCACACCCTTTTCCCACTAATGAATTATTAAAAGGTTTAAGAAGAAAAGGTGGTCTTTATAAAAATATAATTTTCCATGGTTGCACAAGCGTAACTTGACAACTTGATATGTCTATGCAAAATAACAGAGCAAGATGAAATCACGGGTACTAAAGGATTTCCATGTTTTCCATGTTTTTAGAAAAATTATAGTTTTAGACCATCCTTTTGCAACAAATTGTTACAATATTTAAGAACAAAAGTTAGTGTAGAACTAAATTCCTACTCCAAAGCCATGTGATTCCTTTAGAAAAGCAACATGCAAAACCCCTATTCTAACAATTTTTGAACCACATATTTGTGGGCTTACTTTGCAAAATGGAAGTGTCCTTTTAACATTTTGATGAGTCAGATTGTAAATTCCTTCTACAAAACACAACACAAAATTATGTTGTATTCTCTTCAGTAACTACTTTTAACTTTTTTCTTTTGACTGCATTTTCAAAGTCGTAAGTCATAAAGAATGGTTGATCCTACAATGTGTTAGAGAATTAAAAAGGTAGAAATATTTTCTTATCTTGATAATTACTTGTGATTATCTTTGAAATCTTATTAGCTTCTTTTTAATATTTTGTTATCTTCTTATCATCAAGAAACTATTATTTTCACCCAAATTGTATCGGTGAATGTGACAACAACTTAGGGTAGGGGTTGTCACTCTAAGCCTTGCCCTCTTGGTTCTAGTTGTCACCCAACAATAGGCTATGGGGGTAGTCCCTATGAAATATGTGGATGAAAGACTTGTCAGGAACCAACTAGTCTGGGAGACACCGCTTAATGGCCTAGCAACCTGGTTAATGATGATTCACAAGTTTAATTATTAGCACAATTTGATTAGATTATTTAAGAGACTAGTGCTTTATGGAGTCAAAAAATACTTGCTCAATATAAATTAACTACCATGTTACCGTATGAACAATTACTACTGAGGATGCACACTATCCTATATGAAATACGACGCCTAGATCTATGTGAAGTGAAAATTCTTGGTTAATTTTAAATTAGATGTCTATCTAAATGAGTCATTTCTCTCAAAAGTTTAGAAGCTAGTCTCAAGTGTAGGTTGTGGAGAGAAACCTAGGAGAAGATAACAAATGCTATATTAATGTTACCTCCCCTAGAGTTATAACCACCTGATGCCTTCGACACTGTAGAGACTATGGCTTTGACGACTGCAAGGTCAACGTGTTAACCATAAGAGAGGGTCTAGACTTCACAATTTGGTGAGAGAGGTGGTCCTATCATCTTTCAACCAAGAGTATATTAGAAATTAATTAACGGAGCAATGAAATACACAAAATATCGCAAAAAAACAAATACAAAAATGCATATAAGAAGAAAGACATATATATACATGGTTCATCCAATTTGGGCTACATCCAGGAGAAACAAACATTCCTTCCTTTTATATTATGCAACAAAATGAAGAGATATGACCTACAACAGATCCGCTGTAATTTCCTCTTCGCTCTCATATAACCTCCTCTCTTTTTTGTTGAGAATAGTAATGCACATCTGTAATACAATTCCCTCATATAAACTAAGGGGTTTCATTCGACAGAAATAAACCATAAATTAAACATAACTTCTACCATTAGATCATTTTCCTAATGAACGGTCCATATCGATACAAAATTACAATATTTTACATGACAAATTTTCATCTATTTTTAGCTTTGGGGGTGCTCCCGCCAAACCCCTTCCAAGGGGGGCCTCCAAACATGCATCCACCTCCACCTGGATCCCCTAGGCAACAATAGTGGGGGAAAATCCCCCCACACCCTTCCCCCCTCCCCATTGGGGATTTGGATCCAAACGCAACTGAAACAAGACCTTAGAATCAGGAATATAATCAGGCTCTACATCCAACAATATCCCACTTGGAGACTGATTATATCAACTCCATCGTTGCTTCACTTGTTGGACAATGCTTCCACTTTGGAGCTAGTTTCTTCTTATCTTCATCATCATTCTTGAATGTCAATTGAAATAGAGAATAAATTCAATTTACCCCTTCCCCCCCTCCCTGTTGAGGATTTGGATCCAAATGCAACTGAAACAAGAACTTAGAACCAGGACGATAATCAGGCTCCACATCCAATAATATCCCACTTGGAGACTAATTATATCAACTCCATCGTTGTTTCACTTGTTGGACAATGCTTCCACTTTGGAGCTGGTTTCTTCTTATCTTCATCATCATTCTTGAAGCCCAATTGAAATAGAGAAGAAATTCAATTTCTCCCTAGTTACAACTTTCGTCAACATATCTACAAGATTCTAGCTAATAGTGTGTATATTTTTCAACTTCAATTGTCCATCTAAAACTAACTGTATGGAATTATACTTGAGTTGTATATGTTTAGTCTTAGAATGAAAGGATGAATTCTTTACAAGATGAATGACACTATGGTTGTCACTATATAACCTACTCATCCCCTGCTTCTTTCCCAACTCATCCATAAACTTTTGTAACCAAATCATTTCTTTGCTAGCCTCTATAACAGCAACATACTTTTCTTCCATTGTTAAAAGTGCAACAACGTTTTGCAATTTTGAAACCTAACTAACAGTTGTTCTTCCTACTATAAAGACATACTCTATGGTTCTCTTGTTGTTATCTCTATCACCTCCCATATCTGAATCAACATATCCCTATAGAGTAATGTTTAAAAATCCAAATCATAATGCTTGATTTGTGGTACCTTTCAAATACTTGAGAATCCACTTCACTGCCATCCAATGTTCTTTTCCTGGATTGTTCATGTACTTTCTTACAACACCCATTTCATGTGCATTATCAGTTCTTGTGCATACCATTGCATACATTAAGCTTCCAATAGTTGCTGCATATGGAAATTTACACATATAATCCATCTCTTCTTAGGGCTTGAGACACATATGCTTAATATGAAATGGCTCCAAAGATGTGCTAACTCATTTTGCAATATGCATATTAAATATTTTCAACACCTTTTCTATGTACTCGCTTTGAGACAATGTTAATTTTCAATTTTTCCTGTCTCTAGTTATTCTCATACCAAGGATTTGTTTTGTAGCACCCAAATCCTTCATTGCAAATGAATTTTCCAATTTTCCTTTGAGCACAATTATTTCCTACATGTTAGAACCCGCAAAAAACATGTCATTTACATACAATAGCAATATAATATAGTTTCCATCAGTTTTATTTTTAAAATAAACACAATGATAAGAGTGACATCTAGTATAACCTTGTTCAAACATAAACCTGTCAAATTTTAGATACTACTACCTTGGAGCCTATTTTAAGCCATATAAGCTCTTTTTCAATTTGCACACTAATTTCTCCTTCCCTTTGATCTCATACCCTTGTGGATGTTGCATATATATTTCTTCATCCAAATCCCCATGGAGAAAGATTGTCTTTACATCTAACTGCTCAAGATGCAAATATTCTAATGCCACTAGACTTAAAATAGTTCTGATTGAAGTCATTTTAACAACATGATAAAAAAATTTCGTCAAAGTCTATACATTTCTTTTGTGAAAATAACTTCACCACAATTCTAGCCTTATACCTTTGTTTACCTCCATATTTTTCCTTCAACCTATAAATCCATTTATTCTACAATGTTGATTTACCAGTAGGTAACTTGACTAAGTCCCAAGTTTGGTTCTGTATCAAGGAGTCTATCTCTTATTCCATGGCTTGCTCCCACTTCTTCTTGATTTCTACCTGCATTGCTTCTTCATATCTTTCTGGTTAAGTAGAATCAATCAACAATACATAATATAATGAATGAGAATATCATTCAAGGGGTCTACTTGTCCTGGTGTTGCCTAGTTAAATACTCTCTATGGACATAGATGATCCCTCTAGCCCAATGAGTGGGAATAGCAACCTACGTGACAATATACTAGACACTTTCCTAGATTACAATCGAAATGAAAGAAGAGGAATATGGCCTACCTCGTTCTAATGCTATAACACCATCATTTGTTGAATACCTCGAATCACTTGTGCCTCGGGCCCAGTCCTACTGCTCATAGCGTTCGAATGCTTACACAAGAGATCAAAGACACGACAAAGCATACAACTACAAATAGCATAATCAAAATTAACCTACTTAACAGATCAAGGAGAACTAAGATAAATGATGCATTAATATAAACATGTATGGAAAGCGAACCAATAGTTGTATATATTAATAGAATAAAGGAGGAAGCATACAACCAAGCCTTGATGTCAATAAGTTCTCCTTGAGTGAATGTCCAAATCCAAGCTCAAGCTCTCCAAGCACTCCTTCTCTAAGAGAAATGAGTAGCATATAGGCATAATCTCCTCATAAGGGTACAAATAGATAAAGACCAACCATTTGGGAATAAGAAAAAATGAATATATAGGTAGGGAAAGGAAGTTAGGATCTCTCCAAAGATAGGATAAGGCCCTCATCTCAAGGAAGTAGCTCATAGGGATAAGACCAAAGGGCCAAGTTGAGAGAAATCGACCTCATCCACATCAAACAACCTCCAGCTTGTCATTCTAGAAGCCTCTAGATCATGAATCTTCTTGTCCTCCTTTGGAAAAATTGCGTTTTAGAGATCATCGCGGGTATCCAGGACAAAAGCGTGCTAGCAGCACGAGGGTAGTGGTCTGCAACTAGCAACCAACACGGGTTGCTAATGCCAGGGGAGCGATGACCATCAAATTAGGTTTTAGAGCCCTTTTCTTTAGGGGAAGCTCAAGGCATTTTTCAATCAGTGTTTTAGGGAGGATCTGCGCTGCATATAAGGATGAGTACACTGCATGATTTCCATGTTTCAGGAACTTTGAGGTATGCCATAGGGAAGTATGACAGGTGTGACAAAATACTGTGTAACAAATGCCCCGTAAAGCATGGAGGCAGAACAGGGAGTGATGGCTGATATTCTTTACGAGATTTTGCAAGGACAAGAACAAACATTGTCAAGAGACCTGCAAGTCAAGGATGTATATACATATACATATCTGATATCAAAACATGAATCCACAGTATGCACGCAGTCATCCGGATAGAAAGTAATATGAAAAATATCCATGGCATGGGCACAACCATCAGAATGAGAAGGATCATCTGTAAATCTAAGATCCAAGGAATGGACGCAAACACCCAATATAGAAGGATCATCATAAATATAAAGTCCCACAGTATGGTCACAACCACTTGTATAGAAGAAACATGTGTACAATCATGAACAATACATAACTCCACGCAACCTAAGTCATATCAGACAAAACTCAGGGTCTTACGCTCCATCCCAACCTGATCAAAGTACAAATTCTAACATGCGAATGAATGTGTCAAAGTTGAACATGATGGACAACCATCTTATTACCAACCAATGATGTGGAATGTTAATAGGCATGAGAGAAACCACGAGTAATGAAAATGGCTCTCAAGGTATGACAGTATAAACTATGAATGTGAAAAATGAAGGTGACGTTGAACACTCATGGAATCACCCGATCAAAGGCCAGTGATGAAAACCTATCGTCAAATGCAAAGAACTTGCCATTAAGGAATGCAAGCTCTAATGTACTGAAAGGGAGTCTCTAAGACATCTTCTTGGATAATGAGTTGAATTTGACAGGAAGTGGCCCGTTGAAGGAAGGCCATAATGATTCCCCCATCATTGACACAAAACAAGGAATAAAGTGGAATGAAATGAATAAGATCCAAGACTATAGCAAAAAATCAGACAATGTATAGGTAATAGACTACATATAGGACTTCTCTTAAACATCGGTGACAAGACTCTGGAGTGTGGTAGCATTTGACTCAACATAAGACCAAGGGTCATTATGATGGAATGGACTAGTTAGATGAGAGGCAAAAATGGATCACCCAAACCCGGGAGGACAAGTGATTGATCAAGGAAATCCCAAATCTGACACGAGAAATGGATGAGTGCCATGTTCAAGAGCGACATGCTGCTTATAAAAGGGATGTTTCATTTTCATTTTTACCCACTATTTCTAGTGAGTACCCCAATTATTTTTAATCACAAGCTTGAAGGGGATAGCATATGTGCGTCATATAAGTTCATTCTTCAAATAAATCCATCCTAGTAAGTTTTATGAGTCCTAGGAAGGAGAAACTCGGTCGCTTTATGGTGATGACTCTTTCATCGTAAAATATTTTTATGAGCCTGACGGAAGGATAACTCGGTATTATTTTCATATTTAGAGAGTCTGAAAAATAAACGAAAAAGAAAACTCCATCATGTCCCTTTTCGTAATTTGTCTCTCGAACCCGAAAAGGTAGAAAACAATATTCGAGAGAACCTCTTGGCCATGTCGAGCAAGGTGTACCTTTTTCGTAAATAGCCAATTTCAACCCAAAAAAGGGGTAAACATATACTAAGATGACGTCAATTCATTTAATTTAACGAGTTCTTGAAAACAAGTACTCGACAATATTTTCATATTTCGAGTGTCAGAAAAAAAATCTTAAAGATGACTCCAAGGGGGTTACTTTTTTTTTTTTTTTTAACGACTCTGAAGAAAAAAAAACCTCGTCGAATCAGTCAAAAAATGATCATTGAATCCACTAAGAAAAACCTGTAACTGCACAAAGAGAACCACACATCACTGATATTGAGAAAAATAATAAAATATGGAAAAAAATGAGCTTAAAACTTATAAATAGACTAAAAGTAAAAGCATTTTTACCATTTCACTTGCAGAAAATTGGAGAGTGCATTTTACCCCATTTTCTTCGATTTTTCAGGCGAGCAGTGTGGGAGACAAAGGACATCATTTCACGAACCATTAGCTATAGGTAAGAGCTCTACCTTTTCTCTTGCATTTCATTGTGTTTTCATGCTTTTCATTGGGTTTTTGCTTTCCAAAAGGAAGGATTTCAATTTTTATAGTGGGGGCGATCATCACCGGTTTGCTCATCAGACTCACGATGGTTGTCCCCGATCCTAAAAAGCCCTCACATTGGTAACGCGATTTTAATCAAAACAAATGTGATGGCTACATGGCAGAAAATTTGGGGAAAAATTTCCTCATGGAGCGAAATTTTTGAGTTTTTATCCACTGAAAAGCAGCTAATCAATGTTTAATGGTTGTTTTGCATGAGAGTTCGACAACATGGTCATCGATTGGAATGAAGGAGACCATGAGGCATAAGATCACCATCAAGTGCAAGATCTGGAATGTGTGAATGCTTTGAGGCATTGTGGGATACTCAAATTATTCTGAACCACAAGACTCAAAGCCCAAAATGAGCTACTGGACTATTTGATCAGTTTATGGGATGTTGATTGAAAGATCTTCATTATTGGAGCCCAAGAACTAGAGTTGGAAGTAGCAGACATCGACTTCATTACTAGATTATCCCAAAGAGAGGAAAGGGTCCAACTCTCCGGATCTCATTCTGGAGGTGAGAGCACCAGTGCCCTAATCAGGAGACACTGCTCGGGTACAGAGACAACAGTGAGTGGGAAGGTGAAGATACTGACTATCAGCAATCTTCCCTTGAGGACAATTCTACACACCATGGCTTGTATAGCTAGGTTACAGGCTTTACACGATATTTTAAAATCTCAATTCTAGTATGCGGTAGACTATCTCACTCCAGCAATATTCAACTGGTGTGATGGGTTATTGACCAATATGAAGAGGCACTTGACCAAAGGTAAGCGGGGAAATGTGAAGAATTTCGGCTTCGGTTTTATTTTGGTCACTTTCTTTCTGGAGCGAGTGCTCCTATTTGGTATCAATGGAAAAAGGTGTCAGATCTTGTTCCAAAAGATCCAAGGTTGGTCAGATGGAGTGAACTCATGCCTCAAGGAGGAGGGGGTCAGTAGATGCATTTTCCTCCATAGTTTTTTAGTTGGTTGCGTCATCAACTGATCATTGTTGATGACTATGCCTATGTAGGTAAAAATTTCATATTGGATCTAGATATACCTTTGCCACTGAGTGAATAGTGACCTGATGTAGGTAAAACTTGTTTTTGGATCTTTTCAAGTTTTATTTTTTATTTGTGTATTTGAGGTTTAACTTGTGATAAATGTGTAGATGTTGGACCAGAAAGGCCTCTTGGCATGTCACCAATAGCATGACAAGTAGCACGTCAGATAGAGGATGCTCCATATGAGGAAGGAGCAGATCCCATGGTGGAGATGGAATGCAATCTGGAAGTGATCACCCGAGGGATTCCAGAATATGTGCCTATAGATGATGTGCCACTGTGATACCCGAGACATACAATAGGAGTATCCGTGAGACTGTGTTGGTTATCAGGCCAAGTGATTAGATCAGTCTCATATTATCGTTAGCATCATGTAGGCAAATAACCTTTCTAGTTGTTTTTTGCACTGTTGTAGGCTTTGAAAGCCATGTGTCTCAGAACACTTTATTTTTTGAGATTTTGATATGATGATATGACCAGTTTTATAAATTATGCAAATGCCTATCAAGAAAATAATTTTCTAATGCATGTATTAATGTATTCAAATTGCATGGAATGTGTTGATATGTGATCAAATCCAAATTTATTTCGAGTAATCGAACTATTGGAAATAATACTGAGAGGGGGCGTGGGGGTGAATCAGTATTAGTCAAATAGATAATATTTTTCTTTTCATACTCAAATTTATATACGTTACTTCAATGAATGTAACTCGCGTCATGCAACTGTATTTAAGGCAACCAACATACATCCAACAAACTTATGATTCTGTTAATTCATCATATGTTGATCTTTAATCAGTGCATCAATACTTTATTAACCACATAAATAGTAACCGTGTGCAGTAATATCAGAAAAACCATCACACATAAGAAACACACATGAACACCAAGATTTAAGGTGGAAATCCAATGCGGGACAAAAACCACCTATTTTTGTCTTCTTTTTAATATAAGAAAAAATTGTTTACAATCTTGTACTAGTGTAGACTTATACCAGTACGCAGGCACCCACCTGCAGAAGGATGCAACCTTATCTCGTTCTCCAGCTTCTACTGGAAGGGAACTACAACTCCTTAGCTCTTGTACTAGCTGATCTGTTTACTAGTACGTAGGCGCTGGCCTACTGAAGGCTCCAACCTTCACTCGTTTTCCAGCTACTACTGGAAGAGAGCTCCAACCCCCTGGCTCTTGTGTTGGCTGATATGTTTACCAGTACGTAGGAACCAGCCTACAGAAGGCTAAAACCTTCTCTCTTCCTCCAGGGACCACGTTTCATAAATTTTCAGACTGGATACTCCTGGAACATGTTTCATCCAATTTTCATACTGGACCTATCAACAAAATTGAAGCTCACAATTAATCACCACTACAATAAAACCATTGCATTAACCAATCATTGAAACTCAATCATCAATCTCTGAATCACCCACAACTAAATCACTGAAGGTCTATCATCAAAACACAGTCACCATAACACAGAGAAAAACCTAGAACTCTGCAACAACCACTAGAACCAACTGCAAATTCAGATATCATATTTCATAATGTATATGCTACTCTGATGAGCCGAACCAATGTGTATATGTACTTTTACCAAAGCGAACCTGCGTACAGATCTGCAAATACTAACTTAAAAACTTCACAGCTATTTCAGAATTCAGTCATACCTAGATCATAACATTTGCTGAATAAAACATGCATCAATATTCAGGTCTAGACTATCAATGATCAAACCACATAATGATAATACATTTCAAGCCTTAAGATCCCGATCCATCATCCATCATCATCCACATAGGTGCATCCTTAGTTCAAATCAAGGAAAGCATCACAAACCCATAACCTGCATGCTAGATCTCACACTTCATTAGATATTCAATACTTGTACACCTTGGCCTAATGATCTTCTCCTCCTTATATAGTTTTAGGCCTTTCTCAATACCATGGATCAAAACCACTTAGGACCAAATACCTAGGGTCAATACCTCAGACCAAATACCTTGGACCAATACCATGGATCAAAATACCTTGGACCAAATACCATGGACCAAAAACTTAGTTTTCCAACATATACACGCTTTTCCTTCTGTAAAAGTGCGTGTGTACGGTATACGCTTCTTTTTTTCTGTGAACTTGCATGTATATGTAGCTTGGTCAAGGTGAACCTGCATATACCTCTCTTTCTTCTGTAATTCTTTGTTGTTGACATGTTGCACCGTGATCTTCCATCTAAGTGATTTTCCATCAAGGACAACACTTGTATCATATTTTCTTTCGAATAATTGAACACATAGATACATACACAAAATTTCTGGGTTTCTAACTAAGTAATGATTATTCAATTGTAAGACAACAAATTGTGAATCTAATTTAACAACTAAGTTTCTAATGCCAAGAGCAACTGATTCTGATAACAGTTCAATTAATGCAATGTACTTGGTGATATTATTAACTTTCAATCCCAGGAAAATACCTTGTAAATCGATCAACTCGCCATTAGGGGGAAAGATTGCCCAAGTTGCGAAAGACAAGTTTCATGTGCTATGACAAGCACCATCAACAAAACCAACATAATGGTTTGACGACATTTGCAAACTGAGTGGAACAAAAGCTAAGCAGAAAAACATGTCTACAAAGCAAACAATCACACCAAAAAATAAAAACGCACACTAATGAATTCACACACTAATGTACAAAAGTAATTACACAGAACTCACGCATAATACCTTTTAAGATACAACCCATTGCGGGGCTGTGACAATGCATTACCCTCATAATCAACTAGCTCATGGGTGCCTTTTTGCAAGACACATTTTACAATATATGGCCCATGCCACATAGGTTCAAACTTTCCAGCACCCAACTTATTGTTGGTTTGATCATATAGGAGGAACAATTCACCTTCAACAAAAATGTGTGGAGAAATAGTTTGATCAAAATGGGCTTTAATTCGTTTCATCTGTGATGTGATCACCATAGCAGCATTGTGACGGGTCTCATCAAGCCTCTCGAGATAAAGTAACCACTCCTCTTCAAGAGAGGTACCAGGGAGTAGTTCGATAGATAATTTCAACAAAGGGATTTACACTCAATCGAGAGTATCATCTATAAACTATAAACAAACTGGAATGGAGTAAAACCAGTGGTTGTCTTAGTTGAAGTCCGGTAAGCCCAAAGAGTCAAGAAAAGCATAATATTCCAATCCTTTTTGTGTTTCCCAATGGTTCATTGGAGCATAGTAATAAAAAATTTGTTGATTTCTTCAACTTTGCCATTGGCTTGTGGGTAGTAAGGAGTCGAGCTATCATGGCGAAGACCCAACTGAGTAGTCAACTCTGCCATCATGTACTGATGAAAATGTGATCCATGGTTAGCGACAATGGATTGAGGGACGCCAAAACGAGCTATGACATGGTTGAAGAGGAACTGAGCAACAATGATACTATCAACATTATATGTGGTCATCACCTCCGCCCATTTAGTGAAGTAATTGAAGATGAAAATGATATAGCCATGCCCCTCAGTCGAGTGAGGATTACATGTCATGAAATCAATGCCCCAGTTAGTAAATGGGCTGATGGTAATGAATGAATGTAAGGGTGATGGCGAGGCTTGTTGCTTTCTGTTATAAATCTATCATTCATGGCACTTCTAAATGGCCAAAATACAATCCTTGAAAATGGAAGGCCATAAATAACTGGCGCAAAGGATTTTCTTAGCAGTGGCATAGCTTGACATGTGACCACCAAATGCCTCAAAGTGGCAGTCATTCAAGACTTATTCAGCCTCTTCAAGTTTTAGACATATGTGAAGAACAAAGTCAACACCGACTTGGTATAATGTATCACCAATAATTTGATAAGGTTGACATTGATGCCAGATGCGGCATCGGTTAGAACGGGACAAGTCTGATCAGAAGGTTTCAAGAAGATAGACAATGATATCTCCATACCACGGTTCAAGAGTGTTGATGAGAAACAAAGTTTCATTAAGGATCTGCTCAGTAAAATGGGAGGAACTGTTTGCGGAAGGAAGAGCACAAATTAATTCGGCAAAAATGAGATATTTATTTGATTTGGAAGCAGTAAATTCCAAATCAAACTCTTGTAGGATAAAAATCCATTTAGAGTATTTTCCCCCAAGAAATTGACGAGTCAAAATATAAGTCATGGGGTTGCAGTCAGAAATCACCATGATTTTTCGAAGAAGAACACAATGATGGAATCGTTAAATAGCATGTCTTGCTGCTAAGGCAAGTTTCTAGACATGAGAATATCGAGTTTCTTTGTCAATAAGATTTTGACATAAATAATAAACCACGTGTTCATTACCATCGTCATCATCCTAGACTAATACCATAGCAATGGTACTATCAACTCTGGCAAAGTAGAGGAAATAATCACGGTGATATTCAGGAGGATGCAATAAAGGAGAACTGATGAGCGTGTTCTTTAAGGCATTGAAGGATTGTTGGGAAATTTCATCCCAAATGAATTGGATCCCCTTTTTGAGCAAGCGAGTAAATCCATTGGCAAATTCAGCGTAGTTAGGGACAAAGCGATGAAGAAAATTAGCTTTTCCTTGCAAAGTTTGCAATTGATGCAATGAATAGGAGGGGGTAAATTTACAATAGCCTCTACTTTTAGAGGATCGATTTGGATACCATCTTGGGACACAACAAAACCCAAGAGCTAATTAGATTCTACACAAAAGACACACTTATGCAGATTAAGACACATATTATAGTGTCGACAACATGAAAAGATGGCTCGAAGGTGTTCCATGTGGTCATGATGCTTAATAGAATGAGTTGGTAAGTCATCTAGATAAGGTTGAACAATGTGTCAAATATAATGAAAAGAAAATGACATTTCTCTCTAAAAGATAGCGCCAGAGGTTTTCAGACCAAAAGGGAGCTTCTTATAGGAAAAAGTCTCCCATGGACAAATGAAGGTCTTCATGTGTTGATCAATGGGTAATATGTTGATCTGGTTGTAACCAAAAAAACCATACATAAAAGAGAAAGCTCACTCCCAACACACTCATCAATGATTTGATCAATAAACGGAGTGGGATAGTTATCTTTCTGAATGCGCAATTGATATCACTGTAATCAACACAAACTCAGTTTGTGCCCTGCTTTTTAGTGACAGGTATAATGTTACCCAACTTGCTAATGGGATAGGGTAGATAAAACCAAGTTTTAAAATATTTTCAACTTCTTTCTTAATAGAAGCAACCTTCCTAGGATGCACGAGACATAGTCATTGACGAACGAGCTTTGCGTCAAGCTACGTGGGTATTTCATGCACCACAATAGTTGGATCAATACCAGGCATTTCCTCATATGACCAAGTGAAGAGATCGTGAAACTATTTGTAAAGATCGGTGTAAACCCTGATCTCATGAGGAGAACAGGAAACCCCAATGTGGATATTCTCAACAATTCCAAGTCTAATGGAAATGTCGAGTGGCATGGTTGCAGTAATATTTCCCATAGTACCTTCAGATAAGAATTTGTGCACCAAAATGGGTGTTTGAAGTGGATGCGTCAGGTTATGAGAAACGAAAGCTTCAAGACACGACGAAATATCACTTAGGCTGGGAAGAAAAGAAGAACGATGATGAATATCATTCCAAGGAGTTTCGTCAAGATACATAAACTCAACAATACTCTCGTTGGTGGGGAATGTCTCGTTCAAAGGATCCAGTCAATCCCAAGAGCCAAGCCAAGGAGATTGTGAATAAGTATCTAGGTTCATATTGAAAAAAACATGACTTTCTGAAGCAACCGTTGAAGCCGAGATGATTTAATGATAAGCTTGTTCCAATGGACTTGGTATCACCAAATGAATCAATCTGATATGGAGGAGGAATAATCCATGGATTTGTAGAAACAAAGATCATATTGAATAAGGTGATATGCAAAGGTGGGAGAGAAAAATTTCCCATTAAAGCAGAATCTTTGAAGATACCTACCCCCACACTCTCATATGGAATTTCAGTATTTCCCACATACAGGACGTTTCCATTTGAGGCACCAGAAGAGAAAAAAGACAATTGGTCGATGGTGACAATTTTTCCTTCACGAGGAAACGAAGCACCCAGAACAAATAGGACACCACACAGAACATGGCATGGGTCAAACTTTGTGTTGGCATTATGGTTCTGGTATGATTTCAGATGTTGTACTTGATGGCAACACCCATGGCATGGCTCTCATCTTGATAAAAATAAAGAAGTATGCAGGAGAACAGTTCAGGAGGTGCGTACCCGCAGGTATGCCATGCAGGGACCGCGTCCAAATACGCGGATTACCCATCCATGAGGTGCGTACCCCAGTGCACACATTCCAAGACAGTAAAGCGCCCACACGTGGGATTTCTCATGGTATTTAGCCAACAGTATTGGGTTATCATGGTTTTGATCCGTGTTATTGATTATTTTATTATTATTATTGAGCCCCATGATCCTTGATTTGAGGAAGAGCTTGCCTATATAAAGCAAAGGAGATCATTTGGCTTGTGCATCTTTTGTATCTTTGAATATCTTTAGATCTGATCTATTGGGTTCTCAGTTCTTAAAAGATTGATTTATAAAGGAGAAGTTAGAAGCGAATCGGCGAAGGGTGATCTCTTGAGCACAAGTTCAGATCTGAGCATCTGAGGTTATTTCAGCCCTAGTTCAAGGTACGCAGAATCACCGAAGGCTCAGTGCGTGGGTACGCAGAGGCGCCGAAGGTTCAGTGCGGGGGTACGCAGAGGCGCCGAAGGTTCTGTGCGTGGGTACGCAGAAGCGGCGAAGGCTCAGTGCGTAGGTACGCAGGGCAACAGTGGTTCAGGTGCGTGCTTTCTGTAGCAGCACGCGGCGCGATTATTCTTCTGGGTGCGTACCTGCTGTGAAAGTATGCAGCGCGGTTATTCTTTTGAGTGCGTATCTCCTGGCAAGTACGCGGCGCGATAGTGCCATTGGGTGCGTACTGTACGCAGTTCAGTGAAAGGAGAAGTGTGTGGCCACGCAGTCCAGAAGAAGGAGATCTGCGGGTATACGCAGAGAAGCAGAAGGTGAACTGCGTAGCACCGCAGGCCAGTAAAAGAAAAACCGCGTATCTGTGTTAAGATCTTCTGTTGGTTGAATTTTTCTGTTGATAAGGTGTTCTGGGTTCTGTTCTGTTATTGTTGATCTGGTTATTACAGCTGACTGTATAATTACATGTACTTGATGATCATTTGATGTATATGGATCAAGTTTGAAAATTTATGAAAAGTGGTCCTTGAAAAGAAGTAGGGGGTTGTAGCTCCCTTTCAGGAGAGACTGGAAAACGAGAGAGAGTTGTAGCTCTCAGCAGGTTGCAGCCTGCGTACTGGTAAAGGACTGCACCAGTACAAGACCATTGTAAAAGGAGTTTCTAATTTGAAAGAAGATAGAGACATATTGCAGCAGGTGGTTTTCACCCACATTGGGTTTCCACCTTATATCTGGTGTTCTTTGATGTGACTGTCTGGTTTTCTTGTTCATGCTCATTATTTATGGTATTGATATGCAAAAATAATTCAAAGTATAAATAAGAAAGATTTTGAAAAAGAATTAGATAATACTGATTCACCCCCCCTCTCAGTATTATTGTCAACAATTATGTCATCATTTTTCATCACACTTTAATCGTTCTTTGTTGATTCAAGCTAGCGGTTGGAGGGTAAGTGAGATTAGATAGCTATCTTCCCTATGATCTAGTAAACCATAATGAATCATAGGTTGTATTCTGTTTCCAATTGTTCTTGGGTTTCCTTGGGTAAGATTGGAGCTTTTCGACAGGGATAAATAATAAAAAAAAATTAATGGGTTCTCTTTGGTATGATGTCCCAATTAGACCTCACAAAATTTGGGGTATGAGAACCATCCAAATTCTAGTCCTATAACCATTCTTGGTTTCTCAAAAATGCTTTGAGACATGGGTAATCGTCACAACATGGGTATGAAAATTATAAACTAGAACTATTCAATGCACTAATATGAAAAGAGTAAGCTAGATAACAGTAAAAGATAGAGGAGAATTATGAAACAATGAGCCAATAGACATGCAATTGTACAGTCAAGAAAATAGTTAGTTGATATAACAACAAATGTATAACTTATTAGAACAACTTCAGAATAGTTAGTATGATGATCTAGTGATTTTCCATGAATGAAAGTTACAAAATTGAAAAAATAAGCATATGAGAAACACCATTTAATTCACAGATTATTATGTAATTTAATAATATATATCTCACAAAGTACACACATACATGAATTGTTCAAGAATAGTAAAAAAATAATTGCAAGATGTAGGAAATCTATATATATGGCTTCTCAAGGATTATTCATATTAAAGTACTAATGAATAAGTACAAACCTCCAAGTTCTAATCTATAGGTATATCAACAAATAAAAAAATTGCAACTTTAACAAAATTTAGAAAATGGGAACCAAAATTCCAAAATTAGGAACCATTGTCACTGAGGGTTTTACAATATTTATATTTGTGAGTTAGTAATTTCCATTTCTGACTATTTAGATTCCTTTTAGGTTAGTTACAATGATTTAACTTCTCCTAATTTACAAATAAAATAAAATGCTTAATACACCTCAATAATGAGGCTAATAATTGCTATATTTTGATTCAATCTTCATGCATGATATTTAGGATTTCCTGAAGACATGTCACCCAAATCTGATAGTAAGATGAGCTCATCAGGATCCTTATATTGGGTAGAAAGATGTCCATATTGACATGGTATTCTTCTATGTTATGGGAAATGACCGTAACATTCTTCTTTAATGAAACCAAAAATGAATTCAACAATGTGTGCTACTTAGAAGGGTCCACTAGATGTTTTTTGATATTGTCCTTAATGATTTTATTGATGGACACACCACATGAAAATTAATTTTCATTCAATAACTCATGCAGTCTCTTTTCACTTCTTCATTTAATATAGCTTATCCTTGATTCCTAATTGGAGTAATGCCATTTATATTGGGCCAACGATTGAGTTATGTAATTTTCTCTATTTTCCTAAATCTTCAAAGCTTAATTGAATTTTTTGGAGTCATAATGTAACTCTTGTGCATCAAATCTAGGAAATTCAATTAGGGCCTAAGGATATTTGTTTGGACATTGTTCCAACTTAGTATAGTGTTAAATACTCCTAGTAGATTGACGCCTCTTTGTTAGCTAGCTCCCATAGGGTTAGCAACTAAGTTGAGACCTTTAATAAAATATGAAAGCAATGGTACACCTATAAGACTATTGACTTGTATGATTCATGCATCTATGAGGCACATTCCCTGTAGTATTCTACCTTGATTCTCTCTTGTTGATTTGTCCTGGTTTCCTCCTTCAATAGTCTAAGTTATTTTTCCAAATCAACTATCTGCACATATTTCCTTTTCATCTATGTTAAAATATATCTCACATTCCTCTTAGTAGTAGGAGAAAATCCGATACCTATTAAGGCCATGGTGATAGGATCCTTCTTTGTGTACGACATTGCATGCCTCTTAATGGTGATATGCACTAGTGTCAAGTGTGGTGTGGCATAGGTTTTCTTTGTGTGCACAAACATTTTTTTCAAGCTATGATCAAACCTAAACATATTCAAGTTGACTAACTCCTTCCTCTTTGTTGGTGTGATGTTCATGTCTATCATTGGAAGATGCCCTCCTGTGATTTTTGTGGCTGTCGGTGGTGTTGGTGTTGGAAATAATACTAGGGGGCGGGGGGGTGAATCAGTATTAGCAATTTAACAATTTTTCATTTCCATAAACAAATTGATATACGCTACTTCAATATGTAGAACCTGCGTGCATACGTTGTTATATTCAGGCAAACCTGCGTATACGATGTTTTGAATTACCAGACCAACATGTATACACGCCTTTTCTATGCTCAACCTACGTACAAATCTATAAAAGATAATTTACCCTTTTCAATTATTCAGACATCAGTTATACCCAGATCATCAGATTTATAGATCAAGTCATGCACCAAATATAACAGATCAAAATCACACAAAGATACTTCTCTTCAAGCCTTGAGATCTTGACCCATCAATAGGACTTATCCTTCTTCTAGCACTCAGGTTCCTCCTTCATTCAGATCCAGCTATGTACCATAACCCAATGATCAGTATTCTAGATCTTGCTCTTCATAAGATATTCAATGCTTAAGTGCCTTTGCTTAATGATCTCCTTCCCCTTTTATAGTCTTAGGCCTTACTCAATACCATGGTCCAAAACCACTTAGAACCAATACCTGGGTCCAAATACCTAGGCTCAACACTTTGGACAAGCTACCATGGTCCAAAACCATAGGTCCAAATACCAAGGACCAAAAACCAAGTTTTCCAAACTATACACGCTTTTCTGTGCATGAAAGTTCGTGTATATGCATACGTGCCTTTTGGTCTGTGAATCTGCATGTATACGGGGCTTGGTCAATGGGAAGATGCATATAGCTCCTTTTCCTTTATTCTGAGAGCCTTTGAGCTTGAACTGTCATCTTAGTGATTTGTCGAGTGAGTTGCCATCAAGGACAATACCTGTGCCATAGTGCCAATCCTGTGTCATAATGCCAACAATCTGCCCCTTTGGACTTGATGGCAACCCCAAGTCACTCAAAGTCATTCTCCCCCTTTGTCATCAAGGGAAAAGGGTTATGCTCCCCCTCAGTACATGCTGAAATATCTGCTTTGCTGTGTTGTCCATGCTCCCCCTGACTGTAGGCAAGGTCTGCAAAAATATGTTCTACAAGAAATAACTTGACTCTATACATCATAGATGACCTTTGTATCACCAAAGATCATACATACATCCATCTTCCAACCAAAATTGACTCATCCACCCAACCACGTGGAGATATACCAAAAATTTATACATGATACAACAAGAATATTACATCATCCATCCCAGGCATAGTGGGGAACCAAAAGAGGTCGTTACATGACCATGATAATAAAAGAAATACATAACATAGAGACCAAATATCTGACAAGACTATGATAGTCATCAGCAAACATCATCAGCAACATCTGTCAATCACCATCCGGACCATCAAGCATGATCTCCCTCTGCACCTGTTCCACTTGAATCAAAAGCA
This sequence comes from Pinus taeda, assembly GCA_000404065.3. Taxonomy (NCBI): domain Eukaryota; kingdom Viridiplantae; phylum Streptophyta; class Pinopsida; order Pinales; family Pinaceae; genus Pinus; species Pinus taeda. The sequence continues at coordinate 84,848 of APFE031729240.1, read as the reverse complement.
ACTGTGAAGTTGTACTAAGATATTCTAAGATAATGCCAACAATGCATTATTAGAAGTATATGCTCCCCCTGAACCTATGCTAGATGGTCTCTGTTAGACCCATATTAGACTCTTTTCATCCTGAGTCCACTATTTTTCTTCAACCCAACATATACGCAACCGTATCCACAGACATAGGCGTATGTACGTGGATGCTCTTCACGAAACTTGCGTACAACCACTTTTCTCTGAAACAAATAAGTGTCAACAACAAGATGATGCATCAACTACTCCTAGCTTCTGTCTGAGGTATTCAAATGTCTCCCTGAGCAGTGGTTTGGTGAATATATCAGCAACCTATTCCTTGGAGGGAACATACTCCAATTTGACCTTTTGTTCAAGTACTTGTTCCCAGAGAAAATGATATTTGATAGGTAGGTGCTTGGTCTTTGAAATATTGGTTGCACTTGTATTATCACATAAAATGGAGATAGGTGGAGTACACATGATTTGAATGTCTTGTAATGTTTGCATCATCCAAAGGAGTTGTGTGCAGCGAGATGCAGCAGCCACATATTCTGCTTCAGTTGTAGATAATGCAAATGAATTTTATTTCTTGTTGAACCAAGATACTAATCTGGAATCCATAAAGAATGCACCACCACTAGTGCTTTTTCTGTCATCCACGCTTCCTACCCAATCTGCATCTGTATATGTGTGAAGTGTGAGATCCGTATCTCTAGGATACCATAAGCCATATTTTTGTGTTCTTTGAAGATATTTGAAAATCCTTTTAATTTATTGAAGGTGTGATTCTTTTGGATTTGCCTGGAATCTTCCAACTATTCCCATTGCATGCATGATGTTTGGTCGGGTACCTGTATAGTTTGGTTGATGTACTGCTGTTGATTCATCATTTGCGCTGAGGCTGCATCCTGTTACCATAGGGGTACATACTGATTTCGAATCTTCCATGCCATATTTATTCAAGATCTACTTGAGGTACTTGGTTTGTGATAGAAAGATACCATCTTGTTATGTTGGACTTGTAAACCAAGAAAATACGTGAGCTCACCTAGCAGGGACATTTCAAATTCTTTCTGCATCACCAAGGCAAATTTTTGACTCATGGCTTCTTCATTGCTACCAAAGATGATATCATCAACATACACAACAAGTATTAGTAATTTATCATTGTCAATTTTTATATATAGATTGCTATCTGCTGATCCTTTTGAAAAACCTTGTCGATGGAGGTATTTGTCCAGATGATAATACCAAGCCCTTGGAGCCTGTTTAAGACCATAGAGAGCCTTTCTGAGTCTTCATACAAGTTTTGGATCATTTCCAAGGATGAATCCATTTGGTTGCACAATATACACTTCTTCTTCTAAGTCTCCATTTAGAAAGGCAGATTTCACATCCATTTGATATACTTTGAACTTCTAAAAGCTAGAAAGAGCAAGGAACATTCTTATGGCTTCAAGTCTAACAACCGGTGCAAAAGTTTCTTCAAAGTCTATACCTTCTTGTTGAGTATACCCTTTACAAACAAGTCTGGCCTTGTTTCTAATAACATCTCCTTTTTCATTCAGCTTGTTTTTGAATATCCATTTGGTCCCTATGACATTCTTTTCATTAGGTCTAAGAACCAATTCCCAAGTGCTATTCTTTTCAATATGCTCAAGTTTTTCATTCATGGCCTTGACCTAGCATTCATCTTTGTATGCTTCACTTATATTTCGTGGTTCAACGGAGGAGAGAAATGCTAGATAGCTTGAAGCTTTTGTAATAGTTCTTCTTGTTTGTACATTTGCCTCTTTCTGCCCCAAAATTTGAGTCTTTGGATGGTTCTTTTGGACATACTTGGATGGAGTCTTTTCTTCTACCCTTATCTGTTCTTCTGGTGCCTCATAAGTTTCTTCTTCAACATTAGTCTGATTTGATGTTGAAGGATATTCCTCATCATCTTCAAAATATTTGGTTTTTATCTGCTTTGGATTATTTCCTGCTTCATCAACCACCACATCAATACTTTTAACAATTTTTCCAAGTCTTTTATTGTAATACTTATATCCTTTACTTCGGGAAGAGTAACCAAGGAGAATGTCTTCATTTGCTCTAGGTTCAAACTTTCCAATCTTTTCATCAGTCCTTTTGATGTAACATTTGATTCCAAAAACTTTGAAGTATTTTATAGTAGGAGTGTTACCATACCATAGTTCATGAGGAGTTTGAGTGCTGTTTACCTAGACATTTGTTTTTTTGAGAATACTAATGGCAGCAAATGCAGCTTCACCCTAGAAGGTTGCAGGAGTTCCAGAGTCATCAAGCATAGCGCGAGCCATTTGCTGAACCATTATGTTCATCCTTTCCACCACTCCATTTTGCTGAGGAGTCCTTGTAGTAGAGAATTCCCTTCTTATTCCATGTTCTTCACAAAAGTCGAAAAATTCATCCGAGGTAAATTCCCCTCCTCGATCAGAACTAAGGCATTTGATTCTGTGATCTGATTCATTTTCAACCAAGGCTTTGAAAGATTTGAACTTTTTTAAAGCTTCGTCTTTATGCTTCAGAAGTCCTATCCAACACATCCTAGAAAACTCATCAATGAACAATATAAAGTATTCTTCTCCACGAGGTGACTTTTTCCTTGATGGACCACATAAATTAGTATGGACAAGTTCAAGTGGCTTACTAGCTAATCCTTCCTTCTCAGGAAAATGTGTTCTGGTTTGCTTACCAAACTGACATGATTTGCATATTGATTGTCTGGAATTCTGATGTTAGGAAGATCATGAACAACCTGATATTTGCATGCTTTCCTTATCTGAAGGAAGCTTAGATGCCCCAATCTTCTGTGCCATAACCAATGTTCATCATTTTTGCTTAGATAGCATTGTTGTTGTCCTCCCTTGAGTATGTATAAATTATTTGGAGTTCTTATGCATTTGATAAATGTTTCTCCTGTATCAAGCTCACAAAAAATACATCCATTTGATCGAAATACTACCTCATTTCCTTGATCACACATTTGACTAACACTCAATAGATTATGCTTTAAGCCAACAACATACATAACATTTCCATCTTTGACCTTTTCTTTTAAAAGAATAGAGCCTTTACCTTTTATGAGTGCAAGGGTGTCATTTCCAAATGAGACCTTCCTTTCCTTTTATAAGGCACTATATGACTGAAGTTTTTCTTTATCACCTGTCATATGTTTCGAGCATCCACTGTCGATGTACCACTGATTTTCCTATCCTTCCGCATATAAGGCTATACCACATATTTCTGGTTGCAATTCTTTCTTTCTCCATGTTTTGGGACCCAATTAAGCTTTCTCCTTCTGAGATGTTTACCGAAACTTACTCCTGCATTCAGAATCTTCATGACCGAAGTTGTTACAAATAGAGCATTCTATTTCATTTTCAAGAGTAGAAAAGTTATTTTAGGTCCTCTTCATGATCCTAGTCACACTCCTTTGATTTCGTGCTTCTCTAGTTATGATGGTCTTGTAAGCAACACATTGAGCAACTTTATGTCCAAAGTTATGACATGAGAAACATTGGCCATTAAAGAAATTCCTACGATTATCAAATCTACTGACCAGGTGATTGTAGTTTCCATTGACATTCATTCTTGAGGAAAATTGAGAATGATTTACCTGTGGTTGGTTGTAGCTTCTGTTCATCCTTGAAGTAGATTGACCCCGATTTACCTGGTGATCTGCTTTATGCCTTTGCTGACGATTGTCAACCTGTTCACTTCTCCTTGTAGCATCAAGATAACTTTTGGAGGTGGATAGCTTCTGTGCTTGAGATGCTTCTTCAGTATATCCAAGACCTATCTTGATTAGAGGAGAACGCCACACTTTGATAATCTCATCTAGAGTTTCAGATCGTTTAGCAAATGTAAGATTAAGAGATTTTGTTTTCTCAATATCTTTTCTAAGTCCCATAATTTCACATTCTAACTTTTCATTGTGTTTTT